>JAQGAZ010000170.1:0-88620 GCA_034692225.1 Polydesmus complanatus | reverse complement strand
CCCCCCCCCCCCCCCCCCCCCCCCGCAGAAACCAATTCACTTATTTTATTCAGGCATAAAAATTGAAAATAAACGAAATCGGATCAAGGTAAAAATCGGTGTTAATCTCGTCACCATCTTTGCACTTCCGACTCAAATCTTTTCATTTACTATATCCAACCGGTTACTCAATTACGTGGTTTGCCGATGTTTGCATAAGAGCCGCCTCTATCATAGAGAAGACGCAAACTGGAATAGTCGCCAATTTTTCTTAAAAAATTATAAAACCCTGTACTGCCATTTATTTCATAGTGAGGCATATTTTAATTGAGCACTGAATTAATTCAAACTTTATCAATCCTTCCACTCCCTCCCCCCTTTCCCAAAATAATTCTGAGTGCGTCACTGCAGTTCATAAAAAAAAAATGATGAATGAGGAGCAGAGCGACATTTTGGCCCCGGCCTAGAACGCAAATTGGTTTAGAGCGGCACTACTAGTATTTACATTAATTCCCCGATGAGTGCGTTTCAATTTCTTAATCCGAGTATTAATAATTATCACCAATTCCCGAAGCAGATTCAAAATGAAGTGCCAAATACTTTTCTTAGTTTACCACACTTAAAGATGAAAGAAGATCACGATAAGTATACCAGCAAAAGAAAGAAAAAAACACCCACACAAATAAGATGACTTTTTTTATGCTGATTTCCACGTTCTCTTTATTATTCATTTTTAAAAAAAATCAAAAACTAATAATTAAAAATGCCAAATAAAAAAAAATTAAAAAAAAAAAAAAAAAAAAAAAACACGAAGAGACACAGCTGCGCGAATACTAAACAAGAGAAGAGGATATAAAAATGTATAATTGTAAGAATAGAGATTTACATAACGCTCAAATAGTTCTCCATAAAAAGCCAACAGACGGGTATTTAATAATTCTATAGCTCTTCTGCGCTCATTCCGAGAGATGAAATTCTCGAGAGATACAGTAGAAAGAAAAGAGTGAGAGAGAACTTCTTACATTAGTCTTAAAAATACGCAAGAAAAAAATTATATACCGGGTACTCGTACATCGCTTTACATTCGATGTTAAGTCGCTTCATAAGAAGAACGCTTTCTAAAATATTATGCACTAAAATCAATCTTTAGATGTTTATACTGTATTAAAATACACCTAGACTTCGTCTTGCATCTTAGATAAATTCTCAAAAAAACAAAAAGCAAGTTGAAAAGATGCAAAGTGAATTACGATTTATCCTATGAAATCTTGCAAACATCGAAGATGCGTTACTGCACTACAATTTTCTACCAATTTTTATTTATTCATGAATATTCATGAATATGGTCCAACAAATTACAAATATGGGTTGCTTTTATCTTCAAAATTCAAATAAAGATTTTTGGAAGGAAATGGAGGTAATCATTTAACTAGAATGATTATTATCAGCACTATTAAATAATCTGGAGTACTTTCTAAGGTTAATGAGGAAAGTAAAATAATTCACCTAGTTATGAAAATCTCAAAATGGAAACTCGAGTGTGTTTAAACTTAATGTAGTAAATACATTTAAACATCTACTAATCTTCCAAAAAAACGGGTTATGTTGATTTAGTTCAACATATCATTTGCATAAAAGGTTATTTAAGCATGTTAACAAGATGAAATAGCATTCTAAAAGAATAATTACAAGCCGTCAAAAAATCATTAAAAAAATGCCTGAATGGATCAACCTGCTGTAAATTAAAAACTCAAATACTTTTTGTACACGCAAGGCAAACTTGAAATATTTAAATTAAGAAATAAATAACAAACATTCTTTAAAATAGCGTGTGTGTGTGTGTGGTGTGCATTGGCGACGCAAAAAAAGTCAGGACGTCAGCGAGAACTTTCCTTGTACGTAAAATCAGCATTTAAATAAAACAAACTCTAGTGTTTAAAGTTAGAAAACACCACAAAAACAGTGAATAAGCCAAAGAAAACTATGCCATCTCGTGCATACAGTATCTACAAAAATCGTTTGCCTCGTCTTACTTTATGAAAACTAAATTTACGCGTAGCGTTTCTCTTAACACCGAGTAAAGTTTTTTGCGCTTTACTTTTCGTGAAATTCTCCAAAACACTCGATTAGGAGAATTTGACGAAGCGACGTTGGTACCGCGCATCCAAGAGAAGGTGGCCTCACCTTCACAATAATATGCAAATTACCCGGCGAATAAAAAAAAAAAGCGAGGGAAGAAAAATGCTTCACTCCAGAAGAACATTTTATCGAGTGGGTGGGCGGTTATAGAGTGGATGGGTAAGCTGGAGAGCTTTAAGAAAAGATGTACAGAAGAAGAATAAATGACAAAAATTCCAATCTCATTACGCGAATTGTTCTTAGCTATAAAATTCCAATATACCCAACTAAACTGATGAAAATGCATGAGATTAAGCATAAACAGCGTGTTTCGTGTAATTCACGCAGGCGCATTACAAGCAACGAGTGCATTCACTCACCCCTCAACTGAAAAACGTCGATACAAAGAAACTCCGCCACAGTCGTGATCAATTTTGTTCGCTGTATCAAATAATTTAAGAAGAAAACGCTAGGTTATCACTTTCAACTCTTATTTTATCACTCAAGGCGTAATTAAAAACAATAAATAAATATTTTTGTTCGTGATTCATAACAAATTCAACACGAGAATTTTTTTTTAAATTTGTTACAACAAATTTTTTTTTAGTACATCATTACAGTACTAACATTTCTTCCAACAAGATTGCATTTCGTTATTCTAAAAATTCTCTATATCGACATTTCACCAAGAGCTGTTGTGAGGTGGAAATTAAAAAAAGTGGGTGGAAGAGGGATCGCTTAAGGAGGTACCCAAGCAATCATTTTCTCCTCCAATTTTTTTTTACCGGTATCAAGATCCATACTATCTCTCATTCTTCTCCGTTTTTTTTTTATAATTCCTTCGCCGAAGATGAAAAAAAAAATGAAATTAAATTATCCGCAGATATGAACTTATCTGCCATAAACACGCTTCTTAATCCTCAACAACCCCTCGTTAAACCCCTCTCTGTGACGTCATTTGTCAACAAATACATCATCCCAATTTTAAACGTCAGCACACACCATCATTTTCTCCTACACCCAGGCCACAAATCCATCTTTAAACGAGTCAAAGAGATTAGCGACCGAATCCACACCCTAACATTCTTCTTTCCACATTCATTAGTCGGATCAATTCAACTAACAATTTCATTACTGTTTATAAACGCTGGTAAAAAAAAAAAATGAAAAGTCAATCGTTACTTCCGCAGTGGTTCTCAACCTGAGGGCTGCAACCTACTCGTACATGTATGCCGATTAAGTCATTTAAAGTCAAAATTTCGTAATTCATAATTATTTTAGCATATTGCGTTTAGTTGCCATAGAGTGATGAACACTCATTAAAATTACAGATTTAAAAGCAAATTAATACAAATAAAGTATACCCATAAATCTAAGAGCATACAAATTCAAAAAGATTTTAAATTCACTTCTAATAATTAAATAATTATTAGTAATACAATACAGTAGACTCTCGATAATACGAGATCTTTTTTCCCGTTATTTCTTCCTGTTTTTTTTTTTTTTTTTTTAGCGTTTTGATATATTTTAACGCAAAAAGCAAAAAAAAAAAAAAGTAAACGAATTTTTTGTTAAAAATTAACCAACATAATATTGTAAGTACATAAAACTACTATTTATTAAGTTATAATTGCAAGGGTAATCCCTCCCCTCCCCCTTACAACAATTAAAAATTGTTCAAAAGTTGTTGATTTATATCCCTTTTCGGGCATTTTTGGATAATTCGCGAAATTCACAACATGTTTACTAAATTATGGCAGTAAAAAGATAATTTCACATTTAAGAATCATATGAAGTAAATGAAATATCGATTTTATTTAGGAAATGTTATAAATTAGAATAATAAATGTACTAATTTATTTTGGCAATCAAAATAAAAATTTGCTAATAATATTTTTAAAGTTTATCTCTTAAGATTTTTTGCTATAAAATAATAATAATATTATGAACATTTTAAAATATTTCAAGTATAACATCTCTTCACTTCGAATAAAATATTGCTGCCTAATTTTTCAATCGCGCAATATAAACAACAGAACTAATACTATTACCATAATTTTTACTTAAAAATCAAAATGCCGCGTCAGAATTTTAATTTATTTACTGACTACAAAAAGGTTGGGAGTCTTCGTGCGTACCACATAAGCATAATAATCAATTGGTGACCTCTCTTAAAGCTAATTTTTATAGTGCTTAAAAAACCACCGGAAAAAAAGTCAATAAATAATTAGCCACCTCATTACAATATGAAAAAAAAAAATGCCTCAAAAGAGAGAACAACTTCATCTTGAGCAACAGAAACGAGCAATTACTAATAGCAAATAGACTGGTGTTCCATAATATTATGGTATCTATCCCTACAATTTGTGTTTTCGAGATGATGTCTGGGGGTGGCTAATAGGAAGAAGAGGGCAGACAATGAAGAGAAATTCTTGATCTTGCAACTTTTAATTACTTGTAAAGAAGTAAAAGACTAGTCACTCTCACTCTATTTCTGAAGATGGAGTTTCCACTATCTCTTTAATGTTCCTCTGCAATTGTCTTATTCCATCTCTCACTCTCTCGGAACCGCTCACTCCTTTTCTTTCTCGTTAAAAACAAACGATAATAAACAGAAATGAAAACAAAACGCGTTCAACCTCGAAATTACACCGGAGAGAGTCGAGAGAGAAACTGCAGCGCCCTCTAACGAAAAGAAAGAAGAAGAAAAAAAGTGAACCGAGACGGCAAAGTACGTAGCCCTTATCAAATGGACCCCTGTGTATACTCGGGCTCGGGTTAATTTCTCAATTTCGGTTCACCTTAAGTTTTTGATGAGACTCATTTCGGAGAATTCTCACCCACTCACACACCACCCATTTGCATTTCTCCCGCCTACCATCAGCGAGTGCATCGCCGTACTTACACAATTCTTAACATTTAAATTTCATTATAATTATTACGTTTTGCATAATTATATACTTTGTGCCTATTTTTCCTCAACCTGAGTGTAGCGGCCGCTGCTATGCCGTCATCCAGTAATAAGAGCACTTAAGCGATATATTCCAATTTATTTAAAAAATAAAAAAATGTACACCGTGTACCAAGAAAAAACCGAACTCAATTGAATTAGTGCACTACTTCATTCTATTTAAAACTCTATAGTATTTTATATCAATGACGCAAAAAAAAAAAAATTCACCGCAATGTTTTTTTTTTTTTTTTTTCAACATTTAATTGTTATATTTATTGTTCCAAATGTCATTGTGGAATCATATTGCATAAGTCACTGTGACGTCAATTTTTAACTGATGTGATATAATTGTTGGGTATTTATTTCTCATGTTAAAGTAAAGCTCCCACTTCTTTCAGTACTCAGTGGGTAAAGTTTTTTTGCGGTGAACGGCGTTAGTGGTTAGGTACCGTAGTCCGTATTTAAATGATACTGTTTCTTTCCAATATTATTTGTTAAAGTTTAGAACTTTACCGTTTTTTAGTGAAAATTACTTATTTTTCAGTGAACTTTATTGCCGGTATAGCACTGGTACTTTTTTAATAAAATTTAACCATAATGTAGGCCTATAGTAAAATTTACTCAATTTATAATAAACTTCAAATAATAACTACAAATTTTAATAAACTTTTACCATTTTATAGTCAGCGTTTTTAGAAACTTAAATGTTACCGGTATTATTTCTTAGTAACTTTACAAAAAAAAACCATTCCTTTTTTTGGAAATACAGTATAATATGCCCATTACATTATTGGCAATATTATAAAATTTTTCGGCAAGAATTTCATTTTTCTTTTAACAAAATGCAATTATTAGTTTTTTTAAAAAACAAATGCTATAAATTTGCTACGGTTTCTGCCTGGCTGATCTAGTACTATATTCCTTATAGACTTATAATAAAGGGCAATAAGTTTCATTCGTGTAATCTGAAGAAAAAAAGGTTGGAAAGCACTGCCTCATGCAAAAACTTTAACTTAATTGTTTTCGTTTGAATTAAATAAAATATTTAAAATTAACAAAAAAAAAAAAAAAAATACCGGTAATAATAAAAACAACATTGTCTCTCAAAACTCGATTCGAGGTTATAATAATTTATAACAAAAAAAAAAAAGTGGAGAGAAAGAAACTTACGGTAAGTTTTAATTAAACGAGCAAAAAACATAAAATAGTATGTAATAAAAATAAGTGAAGGCGTATTCCCCCTGACGTCACGGGAGACATTTTTTTCCTCCGCTCATCTTCCGCAACCTCCATTACATTATTAATACGGATTTTTTAATGTAATGAATAAAATTATAATAAATCAAGCAAATAATAACAAAATATGTTCCATCTCGAATGGCTTCCAGCAAAGCTTTGATAAATTTTAAATATTAAAATCATTTTTTTCCCCCAATCCCTTCCTAAATTTTACAAAAATATTTACCAACCACCACTTAAAATCAGTAATAATAATAATAATGATAAAGCGGAAAGAAAAAAAAAATAAACAGAATTAAAATTGATTAATATCTAATGCCTGAAAAGAGCATAAATAACGTTGTTCCGTCCAAACAACATTTACTGTAAAACATTAGCATCTAATTTCCCCCCTTCAATTCCGCATTAAACAGTAAAATGTCGATACAACAAAATTCGTCGTCACAAAAAACGCTCCGCAAAAATTTTCGACTATCATTCATGCAAACATTTCATTTTAACAACTAGATCTACAACAGAACTCAAAAACATCAATCTTTAAAACAAAAAACTCGTTACCGGTATATTAAAACTCGTAAAAATAAAAAAAAAAAATTTTTATTATAAAAACAACGAGGCTTCCTTATACCTTAAATTAAATTGCGTTATGTTAATTTTAACGATAAAATAAAGGAAATCTGATTAGCTCGAACAAAAGTCGGGGTTGGCGGAAACATGGTATTAAATGAAATAATTGTACCAAAACATTTCATGCTATCGACGTTCGTTCTATCAAACATTTACTAATTTTGAGTAGGAAAAAAAAATCTTATTCAAAATTATTTTATCCGTAAAAAGAAATAATTTCGATTGGAAAATACGGCAAAGTTGCCAACTATTATAGTATAACGTTTACAAGAACGTTAAATGAAATTTTAATAGCGTCTAGCAAAAATAGTAAGTTGGAAAACTATTGTACGGCGTTTAAGAGATACGATAAAGTTGATAAAATTCCATTATAAGAAAATGTTTACTATAGGAGAAAATACTACAGTACTTTCGTAAAACGGATACGTTAAAGTGGATTAAACTCTCCAATTAAAAACTATTGCATTTTAATCAGTCTTCTAAACAAATTGCATACACCAAAGTTTGTTGTATCGACATGCCGCTATAGTCTTCGATTAATTTCCCCCGTCTGTTCTATCCATTCAAAAACCATAAGGATAAAGGCTTCACGTTAATTTACTCTTCAATATACACTGCATTAAATCACACGCATAAAAAATGCAATCACTTTCCACCCCTTCACAACACAACCCTTTCTTTTTCTTCTGTGTTTAATTAGTTGTGTGCGCGCCTAGCATACACTACACCGTGTAACTCAATCTACCGCTTATTTTCCTAATGAAAAAAATATATATATATATAGAAATAAAAAAAGAAACGCTAACAATTTTCGGAAGCTAAAAATTCCGTAATATAATAATAGCACGTAGACGGCGTGAAAAATTGGTAAAAGGATTAGCTAAGGTCACAAGTAGAACAATTCCAGCTTCCCATCATAAACCATTACGGTAAAAAAAAATTCTTTAGGCGAGACAACTGTGACCCACATACGGTACACCGAATATCGCACACACAAACATAATTTCAGCATTAACTCTTTTTATTTAAACGCCAAAATGTAATTAACGGAAAAATTTAGCAGCTATTTCGATTCCGAATCAACGGAAATGCTTGCCCCCTCGGACAACGCAGACTCTTCGGCGACTAAATCTTTCTACGATAAAAAGTTTTTTAATACAATAGAATCTACGGTATAACCTTAAAACTCAATACCCTGTACCGAAATGATACAATAATTAAAGATTATTTTGATCAAGTAAACAACAGAATATACCCTAACTTCAATAATTATGATAACGTTAAATAATTATTTCTACTTGTTCAACGCCCGGATGTTCTTAAAAAACAGTTACTTTTTGTAAGTATCATGGTTCGCCGCTAAAGATTTTTATCGATTTGAGAGATAAACCTACGTTATTAAACTTTATACATGGTCGTTTTGATGGCGTCATGATATCGGTAAGAGCTGATGAATGCCTGCGCTAAAATCAAATCTTAACGTTAACAAGTTAACACTACGTAGTGCTTTGCTTGACTGATGTCACTTCTCTTATGGAACAATCCGAGTGTCAAAACACGTCGAACGCAAAATCCCTAATTTAACGTAAATTTGTTGCGTAGATTAATATGCTCGGACACTCCGCCGTTAGCGCCTTAGTTTTTGCGCTAAAAAACTGATATTTCTTCAAAGTGGACGTTTGACGCTACATGATTTCATTTCCTCATTTTTCGCGTCTCATCGTTTTCCGCTCCGCAAAGTCTCCACTAAAAAAAATAAGTCGTTTAAGATGAATAAAATTTTGCCTCTGGACTGGAGCCAAGTCCGCCCCTTCTCTCCCCTCGAAAGGATGGACAGATGCTTGTCCACTACAACTTCAAGTCCATTAACCAAATTGAATAACTTTCTTTTATCCAATCAATCTCTTACGCGTTTCTCTGATCGGCTTTGTCGTTCACGCGAAAAACAACGTTCAAACAATAACCCGAATAAAGGCGAGCTAAGAAAAAAAAATACTACTCCAAGATACTATAACAATAAAATTTTGTAATATATAAAACCCGCCTCGTCGTCTACTCTAATTAAACCTCAGGCCGTAAAGAGATGCTCATTTTGCCCCACCCGAGCTCTCCAAAAAATCCATCCACTGTGTGTTTACTCTCTCTCGCGTTTCACATCAAGTAGATTCATCATTGTCCAATTTGACAGAGACGAATAAAAAAAATATATAGAAGAAAGCAAATGAAAATAGAAAAAAAAAAGTCTACCGGAAGTGAGTTTCTTGAAAATAAATGAGGAAATGTTGGTGGCGCCTAAAGTGCACGCGCTGTTCGTTGAAAATGAAACTGACAGCTTATCACTAAAGTTAATTATTCTTTAACACTTGAAACCGCCTAAATTCGGAGCTCACAGTCAGCACACATCGAGAACTGAAACGATTAAGCCTGGAGCAGTCGAACGAACCTGGATACCTCACTTCCACGTCAATCTACGGCGCAGACGACATGTGCTTTACGAATCTTCTTCTGGCGTCAAAAACTCAATTCTACATCTGAACAGTGTTTCCCAACCCACTGTGCCGTGATACAAAAGAAGAGTTACAGTACTGTGCCTAAGCAAGATTATTTTCGCAAATAAAGATCATTTTTAATCCTCATTCGAGCATTTTGGAAACATACTATAACAGTTTTTAACAACATTTCATTAGCAAATGTCACTGTATTACTTACACTCCAATAAAATCCTACTTTATTATTTTTTTATTCGTGTATCGTATACATGTACATGTAAAAGAATAAATTGGATTAGAGTCTCGTAAAGCAATAAAAAAAAAAAGTTGGGAACCACTGTTACAGAACATCACCTTCAGTCTAGTTTTAGGCTCGTAAAATCTCTCTGCGAACTATGAACAGAGTTTTAAAAACGCATCGAAATTTGTAATGTTTCCACTATTTCGATGAAAAATATAAGTGGAGATTTGACACGATATAAATGAATTTCTGTGACAAATTTTATTCTGATCTTAAAGTGAATTGAGCTGCGAATAATTGTTCACGATAAAAAAATCGATACACAGCATATATAAATTAAATCATCAAAGCCTTAGGTACTGTAACGTATTTTTTCTCTTCTATTTTAAAACTTTTTTCGCAAAATAATTTTAAATCAAACAATTTCTCTCACGATAAAAATGGCAACTGCTATATTCTAAATCTTATTTAAATTAATATTAAAAATAAATAAGTTATTGGTATAATTCAGTTTAAAACGATTGACTAGCCATTTTAAAAGTTTTATATTGCAATTATCAATAAAATAATATACAGTATTAACTTTTTAAAAGGTTAAATCATTGTTTTCAAAGTGACGTCATAGTGGTCTGTAACAGGTGTTCTGATAAGCATTCACATGCAAAATGGTTCACTGATGCACTGACTGTAATACCAAAATAGAATCAACTTTATTTTTAATTCAATTTGCGTCACAAACTATGACATAATAAAAATAAATATGTTACATTACGCCAGTCGTTATTAATACTGTTTGAGAAGAATTCTTACATAATTATAGCAATAAAGATCGTATTTTTGAAAATAAAAACAAAATTTCATTGTTGTGTAAAATCAAATTTACTGCAACAAAGAAAAAAACTTATTTTCCATAAGTTAGAACCATTTTTCTAGTGAGCGACTTCTTTAGCGGTGAAACATTTTGCTTGTGAACGTTTTAGTAATAAACTCTACAGCGGCACTTGTCGGTAGCGTTTAACCATGGCAGTGCAAAATCCTTTATAAAACCAGAGATAATTTCTCGAAATGCAATACAATGTAAATACTGTAGTACTGCAAATACTTTTCTCAACTACTGTACGAGGCTATTCAAATAATCCTAGATCTTTTTTAACTCTTCCGCATTAAAAATTTAAGTGAAAAAAACGCGTAATTATGATTTGAAATAAGAACAAAATCACGATTCTTAAGCGTTTGATCGAGGTTTACCAGAACCTTCATTGATTACAAAAATACAGGCTCTAACCCATTATCCATATACCAAAATCTTCAAATTCGAAGACTTATTCAGTTTTACCACCTAAACTATTCACTCAAATTCAGAGAATCTTCCCATTGTTACCATTTTCCACGCACACATTAAAAATAAAAGGGTGAGTGAGTCAGAGAAAGAGAAACTTGCTTTCACAAAAGAATAGTGCAAACAAAAAAGTTGACAGGCAAAAATCGAAGTCTTGAAATCCGTTTTAACAATAAAAACTATTTAGATAGCAGAAAAAGTAATAAGGAAATCTTAGCCGCAACAAAGTCTAATAATAAGAGGAAGCGATTATTTCCTCGCTATATAAACCGTTTTATTTGTAGAAGAAGAACACACACCATTGTTACCATTATAACGGTAACGTGGATTCCCCAAAAACAAATTCTATTTTATAGAAGAATTTAATGACCGACGTAGCGACCACTTCATTTCACTTGTCACTGAAAAAGGGTCCGTTTTTATGGCCCTCTTCTACGCTTTCCATCTTCACTCTGGGCCCTTACACAACAGATTATTTTTATCTTTTCTTCTCCTCCATCTTTTTCAGCCTCCATTCTTTCTCTCTCTTTCCGGTGATGCAGGTCAACGGTGCATTAGGATTAACGTCAGATGGACGGAATTTAATACCTTTTGCATTTGTTCAAAAAAGAGTAAGGGAAAAAAAAAATCTTCAGAGAAAAAGAGCGTTGCATGGAGTGATAGGGAGTAGGAGCTAAGTGTCATCGTCAATGTGCTAGATTCTACTTACAATTGAAAAGTATTCTTAAGATTCCTATTAGACGAAATCGTCTCCAATGTATTTTTTTTCTCTACCATCGTCTTCATCTAACAAACCTTGTCTCCTTCAACTCGGCTAATCCATCCACTCATTTTGATGAAAAAACAATTGGCAAGGCGTTTACAACCTCGTTTCAAAGACCTTTTCGTTTAATAAGCTTACATCTTCTTAGGATTTGCTTTGTTGTCTTTTTTTTATTTTACTTAACCAAAAACAAAAAAAAAAATCTCAAATTTCTAAAACTAAACTTATCATAATGAATCCTAAGGTGGAGTTCCAAGTGCAGTAAACTCTTTTTAGATCCATAATATGGTTTTTCATTTATTATGATTTTTAACATGGCCAAATAAATAGCTTGGCAAAAATACAGTAAAATGATCAAATATTATCGTAATGAATTGTAGACGTCCTAGTTATATCTAAATTAAGCTATATTTTGAGCTTACTTTAATATACTGCACCATGTAACTATATCTAAAATGCCCAATATTAGGTGCATTCAATTAACTATAATATGTAAACAATAAAGTGACGGCACAGTATAACACAATGAAACTGTCGTTTCTTCCTAATGCATGCGCTTCGTTGTTACCGCAAGATCTTGATTTATATGTAACATCATGTAACTAAATTTAGATTATAGTCATCAAAAAAAGTTTAAAAAAAAAGTAAAGCACAAAATTATGAGCCGACGAGCAGGCTTACAATGTACAGTATACTGATTTTAGCTTCCATCTTCTTCGAAAAAAATTGTCTTAACTACTGTAAAATCTTGCACTGCAAATGGAAATTTTATCTCTTTCGTTAAAATCTCGTTTGTTGCCATCAAAATTTTAAATCAAAAAATAGAAAATAGTTAACTTTTCTGGTTTTCTCGGCAATCGCATGCATGTGGGTGGTTATGTGGCTATCCGTACTACTCCCCACTTTAGAACCGGTGGTCACGTGTTAGGTTTGGGTCACGCTTTCGATTTCTCAGACGATCAATCGTCTTCTCGACGTTATTTCCTCGTTTCGAAAACTGTCATAAAAGTTATATACGCCGCCGCGTTTATATCGACGTAATTTATTTTTCTCCAGTGTTCAATATCAATAGAACGCGTTTGATATTATTGCGTAGAGAGAGAAAAGAACGAGATGAGTCCAACCAAAAGCCACAAATAAATTGAAAACTTCTTGCCACGCGACATTTCGTAACAACAGCAAAAAAAAAGAAAGAAGGAAGGAAAGAAATGAAAAACAACAAAGTCACGTAAAGTTGAAAAATACCCCAACGCATACTCAACTTCAACGGTTAAAAAAAAAAAAACTTTGCAAATAAATAAGCTTTATCGACTCGCACAATAATACAGCTCTACCTCGTCATACGCGGATCCGAGAATGAGCGATACATTTAAGTATGCCCCATTTATAACGTACTTGTCAAAACTTTTTGAATGTCATTATTATACTCTACCCTAAATTTACGATATTTCTTTTCCCCAAATTGCACGAATTTTACCCCGGAAAGTAAATGTTTGTTTGCAAATGTCTGACAATATTTTCCAAAGTAAACACAAGTTTTATCAGCTTTACCGCATTAGTTTAGCGCCATTAAAGAATGCACCCGTAATATTATGAAGTTTCGATATTTATGTTAAATATTAAAAAAAAAAAATTGTTTAAAGATCTACAAAAATGACCGTAACAACGGTGAATTAAGTACATCAAAAATTTAGAGCCTAACTTGAACGCTAATATTATAGTTTCTCGCGTAAAACGTACACCATCTATCGCAGAGCCACGAACTTAAGAGTTCGTGAACTACCTTACTGTAGATAGAAAAAAAATAAAGAAGAATGTAAGCAGGAAAAAAAAAGAACAGCGATACTGTTTTCTTCGTCTGTTGACACTGCGTTAAATGAAACGTTATTTTCATTTGTTATCGGTAAGGCGAAGCAGCAAACGGTGAGAATAGTGGCAGATGATTTTTCCACATAACGACTTCTTCATTGTCTTTCAATTGTCAGTCGGATAGAATAAGTAGGAAAAAGAAGGCCCCATCTTCATTTGACCGACAATAGCTGAGCTCTTTCTCCATACACCGAACACGTTCATCACATCACATTAAATTACGCTGAGCCTTATCTCGTCTTCGTCGTCGACGGTCGAGACGAAAGAGATTCTTAAACCAATGCTTAATGACTCCTTTAGTTTACTTTTTATACCAAAAAATCTTAATGGCGGAAGAAGACAGTGGAAAGAGGACATGGTAACTCAACGAATCCATAAAGCTTCATTGCGTTTTTGTCCAATTAACTAAATACATAGAAACCAATCGTCCACTTTTCTCAATCTCCACTCTCATCGACATTCCTCTTCAAACCCAAAAAAATTCCTATAAGCCTTCATTTAACATATTAAATTAGATTGCTAAGTGCTTCTAAAACTACTTCGATTTAACGAGTCAACGTATGATACGTTTCAATTACTGTAAATATTAAACTCTCGTAGTATACCGATTATTAAAAATTAGCGCTACACGCGAAATTTAAGTGAAAGCTATAAAAAAAAAAGTTTTAACAACCATACATTAACGCTATAAAACGTGTACGATTAAAGCTCTTAAACAGGATCAAAATTAATAACGGTTGTTTGTGCAATTTAAAATAAAAATTATAATGTGGCCTTAAAATTAAGCATGCGTAAGGGGCGAATAAATAACAATAGAATAATTTGCGCTTAAAAAAATGTTAAATACGGTAAAACAGTTCGTGACGTCTTAGAATGATTTTAGCAGATATAGCAATGTAGTAGAGTTCTCAGCTTTACGCTTAACTGGCAAAGGGTTCTCTTATTAAAAAACATTTTGGCTTACAAACACGTTTATACTACTGTAGTAATTACCGAGAGGTAAAATTCATGCAGAAAATAATTACATTTAGTAACATTAGAATTAGTAGGGTATACTTCGTTTAAAGAAGAAATTCGTTTATTGCACTTCGAGATTTAACAAAATAAATTTGACTATCCGTGTCACTGTTTTTAAAATAATTCCGTATTTTTCTAGAATGAAGTTTTCTAGAGCGAACTGTTACGAACTTTAGTTTCGATCAAAACTTATAAGATTTAAACTAGGAATCTGATAGTAACAAAAAATTATTACGAAAACCATCTTCATTCATTTTAAAAAATGAATAAACTGTTCGACAATTCATAAATATATGCACTATAAATTTAACCTTTAATTTATCGACCAAATTTTTCTTCAAAATACTTGGCGCTACATTCAAATTTCAATTAACTTCTGAAAAGATAGACTATATCATATATTTTTTTTTTTGCTTCCACGCGCCGCCCTCGGGTTCCGATGTAACGAAGAGCATCGGGGGAGCAGAAAACACAGCGACTTTAATTAAAGAGCATCATTAATTATCCAAATGCGCTTACGGTTTCAAAATTCCTCGCGAGGATTTTTTGGAAATATAAACGATTTACGTTTGTGCAAAAGTAAAAAAGAAACAAAAAAAAAAAAAAAAAGATAAGTTAAGAAAAAGTTGAACGTCAAACTCCATAGTTTTCTTCTACATTTCAGGATCATAAATATTATCGCTCCAAGCTCTAGCTTCTACCTCTCTTCCCGTTCCGTCTCATCCTCCAAAAGCCTTTACTATCTCTCTCCCCAATATACACCCAAAACACACTTTTAATTTTCTTACTCTTAAAAAGCCACGCATATAACTTTAATCAGTCAGCTTGATTAAATATCTTAATCTTAGCCCAAACCGAGATCGCGTTACATCTTCTTTCCAAACTTCTACCCTTTTTTTTTTTTTTTTTTGTTTCACTTCACTTCTTCGCTCGTACATACGCTTGGTTCTCGTAAAACGCGGTAGATGCGTTCCTGATAAAATTCGCATTACAGAAAATCGTGCTATATACTCAATATAAATACTGTCATGATCCAAGAAAATAGTTAGACAAGAAGCACCTACACAACTAAGAAATTGGAGGCAAATAAAATAGATGCCCAGTTTATCGGTGAGCGGGAATACTTAATTTATTTAGAGAAATTTTCAATCAACCGTTTTAATGATTGAAACAAAAGACATAAAACTTAAACAAAATTAAATAACAAAATGATAACGTTGATATTAACAGCCTAATGAACACATGAGAAGATAAAATTGAAACCGTAATGTGAGAGTAATGTTCGGCCAAGGTAAACTAATTTCAAATGCAGTAATAATAAAATTCAGCTCTAAAAATTAAATTAAATCATTAATTTAGTAATTTAATTGGAAAAATGTCACGGTAAAGTTAACGGCAATGGGAGAGGTCATTGGTTTTGGGAAACGTTAATCTAAGACAAACAATAAGTCTCTTGAATGCCGAAGTTTAGTTAATCTTAAGCACAGAGTAAGAAAATATTTGTTACTTAACTGGAAAATATAATATTTTGAAAAAAAAATTCAAATTAAAACCGTGATGCAAGAGAGAAATGGGTAATTACTAAAAATCTTCTAAATAATTCCAAGTTTAAAATATCAATTATTTTCAAAGAGAATCGCGAATAACGAAATCGCGTAATAAAGCCACGCGTTAAACGAAAAAACAAAAAACTCAATATATTTTTCCACGTAAACAACGTTTCTTCCGTATAATTCTCTCCACTAAAATCCTAAAACTCGCTACTCCTACAATCAAAAAAGAAATTCAAACACAAGCAAATCAAAATGAAGCCAGAGGATAAATAAATTTGCGAAGTTTCTCTTATAAAAAAAACAACGCTAAAAATAAAGTGCAAGCACTTAATGTCGCCTAAATTAGCAAAAGAAAGCGAAAAATTGCGAGCTTCGAAAAAGTGAACACATGAACTGCTCGGATATATTAAATAAACTGTCAAATATAAAAAATTAAGGTTAACTTTTGTTCAAACTTTAAAATCCCACCCCCTCGACAAAAATTTTTATCACTAAGGTTGGGGAATTCGAGCTAGGCACTTTATACACAAAACTTTGATCCGCTTTCATCCCCCCTCCCCCCCCCCGCAACTGGAAAAAGATGAAAAACATTCTTCAACAATATCGACTTTTTTTTATGTCTTCATCAACTCGATAGCTTTGAAAATATCACGGTATAAATTAAAAGCGCCATCTGGCGGAGTACTGCCACTCATTATATAGCCCGGGCTCTCTCTAGCTCTCACTTTTGTCACCAATATTGAAAACGATGGAGCGTGTCGTTTCGTTGAGTAGAAGAAAGAAAGAAAAATCAGCACTTTTTTTTTCCTTATCATAAACTTTATTTAATTTCAAAGACGTCATATAAGACTTTTCTGCTGAATAAGGCTCTCACTCCATCTCTTCATCCTCCATCTTAACTCTCCATCTATCTCTCTCATATACACTTTTCTCTCCGACTTTAAAAAGATGAAAGAAAAAAAAATAATAAAAATAATCTTGTTGCAAATTTTTGACGCCATCTTTTCTTCCTATTTTGCGTCCCATAAATTTTCATCATCCCAAGTTGATGGCGTTCTCAGGCAACCAACGAGACTTTGCTAATAGCTCCTACGTCATACATCATACCCCTAACTTTCTATATGGCTTTGAGCGAGCTAATTTTGATGAAGATCGCATCTAATTGCTTTGCTATGCCATACGCACTTGCTTATTTCTTCGATTTTTTTTTATCATTATTCCCGTCTCAAACACTAATTACCATACAAAACATGCAAAAATTTATTTATTATTTTGCAGTCGACTGCACTTCCACTATCGTTTCTTTTATGATGTCCCTGTTATATATAAAAAAAAACAATAGTATACGTGACGAGACTAAATCACACTCTTGTAGCACCAATAGTGCTAAATTTCTATTGAAAAGAAAGTTCAAGAAAAATGAAGACGTCAAACAAAAGTTCTGGGACCGTACGCGCCAAGCACAGCATTTATATTTTAGTGCTTTGATAATAATTATGAAATTATCTTTTAATTTATTTAAAGTAACAAATTTTTGTAAATTAATCTATAATTAAAAAGATGCCAAGAATAATAATAATTACTGTATTAAAAAAAATGTGTGCAATTTAAAATAAAATTGGACCAATGCGTGTGTCACCAACGTGATTCGTAAAATGGACAGTATTTTAAATTACAGAAAAAAAAAATAATTTTGAACTTGTAGAAATAGCAAATGATTATGGCGTAAGCTACGTCCCCAATTAAGAGAGAATTCTAGAAGAATAACTACATAAACCTTGCGCTCTTCTCCGCTATTATAGTGAAAATGTTCTACTGTACTTAAAAACCTTTAAACATTATATTGTATCTATGAACTTTAAGAAACGTGAGATTAACCTGAAAACTGTTTTTTTTAATATTCATCAGCTTCCATTTTAATTGGAAAATTTAACTATAAATCTATCTGAAACCTAATTTTAAAAAAAACTATAGTAAAAGATAACACTCCACATTAAGATAGAAAATAACGCTACATAAAAACCAGCTCAAATTCAAAACCAAATGCTGCATACTTAAATTATAAAGATAGAGAACAGGTTAAATAGAATATAAAAACACAAAATTATAAATTTAAATTTATAAATCATTAATAATACTAAGATCGTTAAAATTTTAATCACAGCATAAAAAAACAATTAAATTAGAAGTTATTATTTGAAATTATAAAGCTGTTTAATATTCGCTTACTTTAATCAATACATTGTCTACGCAGCTTTGCATTAGTTCCAGGATTATTCAGACAAAAAAACCGTACTTAATTTAATCATAAGAAAAATGAATGCATAAAATTAATATCAAAATGTTTACGAGCTTACTATTCCCACTATAATTTTATGCAAAAAAAAAAAAAAAACAATGTACTGAACACGAGATTTTTACTACTGCAAAAATTTCTAAAATTTGCATGACGTCATTAAATTTCTAGCAAAAAAAATCCGTTTCAATAAATAGAATTTGGTTAAAGCAAGAATTGTTCAACCGTAAAATTTAGAAATAATTAAAACATTATTGTGATTGATGTAGGTAATTAAATCAGCACATTACTAAACATGTGTTAATGTTGAATGCGAATAGAGTACCGGTAATTAGCTTTAATACCCCCCCCCCCCCCTTTATTTTAATTAACAATAACCAGCTCTTTCAATCATAATCCTGTAATGCCAATATTATAACATTTGAAATCCGGAACCCGTTCTCGAAGTTACTTAAATAGCACTAGTTTCTGCCCTGCATCCTCATATTATTGAGTTTGCGTCTTCGCTTTTACTTGGTACAAAATATTTTATTGTTGGTTTTAAAATATAGTACGTTACTGTACTATTATTACTAATGGCTTTATTTTATTATTTTTTTTTTTAAAAAAAAATTGAAATTTATAAATTCAGAAAAAAATAAATCGACTGATAAAATTTCTATAAATTTTGACCAGTGGATTAAAATGTTTCATTTTAAATACATTACTAACTTATTTTACGTATAAGTTAACACAAATTAAAAATAGCGCTAATAAATCCGATTAACACTTTGAGGTACAAATGTTTCTAACAATGTTCCGTTTCGTTTCCCAATAATCTGTACTCGCAATCACACAACACCAATTACAGTACAAACAACGGTAACATTTTTCTCTCAAAAGTCAGTAGAGAAAAAAAAAAAGAAGAAACGATCATCAGCATTCGATGCGCTATCTATTTACTTTTCTTCTTTTAACATTTGCCTTGTTCTTTAAACAATAAAACGCTTCGTTGAATTCGGCTTTAGTCATGCGCAAATGGAGCCTAAACTCGTAACGACTGCCAATTTAAAACAAATTTCAAGCAGCCAAACGATTCAAGCAACGGTTGAAACAGTGTATGCCGCGCAAACTCCCGCTACAACCGCTTAAAAATATTGTCTAGTCCCCAAAATACGCTCCCATTTCTCATTAAAAACAATAGCAAATAAAAAAAGGGGAAAAAAACTTTAACGACGATTAAAGTTTGCCGACTGATTTCATTCCAATTTTGAGAAAAAATAATAATAATAATAAAAAAATCAAGGAAAATAAAGAGCAATTTGCTTATTAAAATTTTACTAATTTTACGGGCAAACATAACCTTAAAAAGAAACTCTTTTTCCCAGAAATACGCTCTATTAAAAAGGAATTTTTAAAACAAAACAAAATTCGAACAAGAAAAATTTTCCAATAAAAAAATGTATGGATTTAGGATAAAAACATAGAACTCATTGAAAAAACAATCAATTTTTTTAATTAAATAGTAACATTAAATTAATTCAGTATTTTAAATCAAAAAGTGAAATTTGTAAAATACCGGTAAATACCAGCAATGCAATTTTACTAATAAATAAAATAGTGAAATTTTTTAGTAAAATAAATCGAATCTGCTAATAAAATTATTTAAAAAAAACCCCCCATAAAATAAATTTATTTTGTTAAAATGGAATCCCAATTTTTAAATAAAAGAAAAAATAAATGTTTTGACTTTCAAATGAATTAATTTCAATAAACAAAATTACCGCTACCATAAGAATTTCTCTAATGGTGGCAAGTACATTTTAAAAGTTTTATCAACCGGTACATAAAATTTAAAAAGCTTGAGAACCACTAACTTAGGGTAACATAATTCGTTTTCGGATAAAATTAATCTAATTTTAAAAGGTTAGCGGAACATCAAATATTCATTAATTGAGTATGACAAATTTAAATAAAACGAAACGAGTAGAACCCGAAAACTTTCCTTCTCTCTTTTTTTTTTATTTCTTTCTAAAAAAAAAAGCAACTTGAACCACTCTCAAATTTGTATAATTCGATTAAAACGAAACAAAATAGCGAGAGATAGTCGAGAGAGATTTGCATAGTAGAGACACATACGACTCGGAAAAATGTAAATTCCCATCAGAGTGGATGAACAGAGGAGTTTCTTCGTACGAATTAAGTTAAATGCGAAATAAACATCGTCAGAGTTGAAACTACGCCAAACATCATCGTAAATATCCCACCTTTCCTTTTCCCCCCTCAACTATAACTCCCGTATTTAAAACCACGAAATAACAAAAATGTTAATATTTTTTTCCCTTTCCTTTCTATTAAATAAAATTCGCAATTTATAACAATGCTGAAATGCTCAGAAATGCTGAAAAATCAGCTGCCGTCTTCCCGCAAATATTTGCTCATTAAATTCCAGTCACGTTTGAAAACGTCAGTTTCGGTTATTTGCAGTTGACAAGTACCCAAAAACAGTCAAATCTCGATACAACGAATAAATAGTTTTTTTTTTGAAAGCTTATTCATTTTTTTCCTTACGTGTCTAGGAACAACATTTTTGGTTAAACGAAAAGAAAATATAAGTCAACGAAACTTTCAAAAATAATTAGCCAAATTTTCAGTCTTTTTTTTTTCCACGTTGTTTATATTTCGTACATAGTCAACACTCTTTTTTGGTTTACCGAATACGTTCTTATCGAAATTAAATACTTTCTGTCAAGAAATACGTCTTATAATAACATTTAGAAAATATTTCATAAAATAACTTGATTGTACGAGATCATAATGTCGATTAGTTTTACAATAAATGCAGGTACAGTAATTATGTTCTCAATTTTTGTTAAGCTAAATTTATTATTTCATCAAATTATACTGCGCCATTTTTTGCTAAATCTGGTTTCCTTAATGTAACGAAAATTCAATGTTAAAAAAAGTTTAAACGCTTTGCTGTTGTATAAAGTTTTGTATTTGCGCTTTTGTCAAACACTTAAACGTTAAAGAGCGCCCAATAAGCGTTACTGGACGTAAAATTTCGACTCTCGTCAATCGCAGCGTGGCGAAAAAACTTATCCGTTTAACGCGCTACTGCTGCAGTATACAGTACACAGAAACTACATTACCAAGTGTAATAAAAAAGTAAGAATAATCGAACATTTAACGACACCTTACGAATGATTCCAACGCTCTACATTAAACGTAAATAAAAAGTTACAAAAATTCTGAATTTTACTAATTATAAAATTTCGACAGAACGAAACTGCAAATTATCCATCCGCAGCTGAATTTCGGTACGCTTTATTAGTCCAAAAGTGGCGTCACACTTGAAACTTTCAAATAGCGCGTCGTGATAGCTACAACGGTTCTAGAATTAAGACTGTAAACACAATTAAAGTCGTAACCGTGTGTATAGAGAAAGCTACCTTCGATTTAAGTGCCGATGAACTCAAACTATCGACCGGACTAAGATAAGTATCCATCTAATGGATATCTTATTTCCAACTCTTATTATAAAAGTCTCATTAAAACCGCCGAGTAATAAATAGCTATGGCAAGTCGATCGACCAAAAGAAAAAAAAATAAAGTAGGGGAAAAACACATCACCGAAAAGTGTTATGTGTAAATTAAGACCCATTTCTCTCTCCATCAATTCCAACAGTCTTAGCCTTGATAATACCCCCCAAAAACTTGGATGGCATTTCGAACATGTTCATAAGTTGCTTAGGCAACAACATAATTAAGAATCACTTCCTACTTAATAGCAAAAGACGCTAGTTGGCTTTTTTTCAAAAAACTCATCAACGTGACGAAGCGTGCAAAGGGCTCTTTTCCGCGGTAATTCCATTATTTTTACCAATTTACAAACAACTCACTTGCTATCGAATGTAGTTCAAATAGTTCTTACAAACTTATTATAAATGTACAAGAAAACTCAAATGTCAAAACATCAACAAAAATTATCCAATAATTTTTTTCTTTTTTTACAAAATGAGAACTACCGGTATGAATAATGTTCTAATTAAACTTCATTTAATTAATTTAAGCATACACTGTACTGTATATTAATTATTAAGCCTACCAATTAAAATTGGTAAAAGTATTAATTTACATTATCTTTTTTTAATTGAATTTAAATAGCTTTTACTAACGTCTTCTGTACTTTACTGCATAACAAAAATTTGTTGATACTGTATTTCTAAATAAAACATTCTAAAATAATGTAAAAATCATAAACAAAACTTACTCTTTTACAAAAAATAAATACATGTACTGAAACAACTTAACAAAAATACCACTACCGGTAGTGCACTGTACATGTATATTTTTTTTTCTTTAAAAAAAATCCTTTTTGCCGTATGCAATTTTAGTTGTAAATTTACATTTTTGTAGCATTTAATAGCAAGCGTATAGAATAAAAGACATTATGCAATTAAATAACGATTAGATTCAACTTTTTTAAAATCTGCTAATTCATGAACTTACTAATTTTATACATCGGATGAGGTAGCAATAAATTAAATTCAAAATTCAAAAGATACAATGTTGCAACAAAAAACTCAATCTATAAATATATAAAAAATATATTCAATTGCTACAAAAATTAAAAAATAATTCCTCATACAGTTATCAAAAACTCAAATTAATGATCAGAATTCATAACTAAATTTTATTATACTGTACAGTACTGGTAAAATTTCACCGCCTATTTTAAAAATTAAAAAAAAAATTGCTTGGTTTACTGGGTAAAACCGATAACCAGTTTCAGTTAATATATTATATATACTGTATATATGTTTAATTAAACTACAAATTTCAAACTTGTGGATTAACATCTACATTATTAAAAATGTCGCAACACAATTTTACGACTTTTACCGCTTTCAAACTTCAAAATATAAGCAACTGAAGATAACATTTCCCCCATAAAAAAATAATACCCAATTGCAAAAGATGAAAAATAAGAGTACGAAAAAAAAAATCACCACTTTATTAGTAAACACTGATTGCGCATTGTCGCTACAAATGTTGAATGTCAGAAAGAAAGATAAAAAACAAATAAAAAAAAAATAGAAAAATAAAAACAAGTCTTGATGATAATCAATTGTCGTGTCTTTTATTTTTTTACATTCTCCAAACGAAATAGATAAATCAAAACGAAGCAAAACACATCCAATTTTATTTTTTTCCTCCTATTTTTTTTACTTTGATAAATGGAAAAACTACGTGCTCACTTAAATATTACAAGTTAATAGGAGCCGGATATTAAATATTTCATTCGGCGTTTGCTCATCTCGCGGATCTCAATTTTCTCTCCGTCAATTAATAAACGCTACCAAAACTAATGATCTAACTTCGTCATTCCGCTTTAATTAATCAGCATTAAAGATGGTAAGACCAAAAGGAGAGGGGAAAAAAACGCATTTCCAACATCGATCTGTGGCCACACTTCACTTTTGTTCCTTTAATCCGGATTAATTCCTCGCATAATTCATGATAATGCCCTCCGACCAAACCAACAAGTCATAGGATCCGACCGGCGCATGACTTACAACAAAACCTCAACATTCATCACCAACAACTCAAATATTTATCACTAAGTAAAACTTCGCCGCCAACATAGTATCTCCTCCAAAAAAAAAAAAATAATAATAATAAACACTACATGTATACTATAGTAAGTGTATAAACAGCTGCAGATGTTAAGCGAGCAAAAAATTGCTTGAAAAAAAATCAATACCGTACTGAAGAACCGCAATAATAATACTGTATTATCAAAATATTTATTTACAATACTGTACTGTATTTAAAAACAATTAACAGCAGGTTTTCCTTTTTTAAGTTACGTTTTATACGGTACTGTATTATGAAAAATCTCCCAACACATTAAAATTTCCAAATACTGTATCTTAAAATAACCCGAAAAAATATTAACAAATTTAATTTTCGCCCTAATAATTATTCAAAAATAAAATTCCATCCTTTCTAAGAATTTTTCACATTTTTAAACCATCAAATTAATCTTTTACCTTCATTTCTAGATGTGAAATCTAACTTTTAATTGCCGGTATGTTTTAGGATAATTATTAATCTATTGACTTCCATTTTTTTTTTTTTTACTTTACACACGCCTTGTGTTTATTATTAGGTAGTTCTACTATATTTTTTTATACATCTAAAATTAATATTAAAAAAAAAACAGATATCTTTCAACACTTGTAAAAATGTTTATAATCACTTGAAGATGTTATCAACATGTAGCTAATTCAACGGTTTAAAAAAAAAATTATATAAAAAAAACTTGCCCGTCATTTCACTTGAATAAATAAACGGTTTCGCAATTGTATTTCATCGCAGTGAACATAGGAGAAGACGAGAAAGAAACAAAAAAAAAAATCACCAACTAATTAAAATAAATAATTCGTCTGGCGCTCCATCAAAAGAGGACGTTATCAGGCATTCTCATCACATGACGCCAACGTTTACCGCGCAACCACCCATTCTTCATTTTCTCCCTTTCAAAATTTTTTTTATCTTATCTTGGCATCCTTTTTCTTCATCCCCCCCCCCCCAAAAAAAAAAATTACCCCTCAGTCCTTCTCTTTCTCATTCTTCACTCTCGACCGCACTATTAAAAAGCAAACAAATGACGACACCTTTTGGGTTATGTTAACGAGCTTAAATATATCACCCGAGCTTTGTTCAGGCAGCAAACACGCCTCATTATGCTAATGACCAAGCACTGAAGCCGCCTTAACATCCAGAACGAAAATCCATCAATCCAACTACCTATCTATCCTCATTTACCTTATGGCTGTGCTACACGCTTATTACAATTTTATACACGCTTATGTAATGCAGTTGAGCGAGAGAGTGTGAGAGAGAGAAAACTCAATCTCTCCGTCATCATTATCATCATCGAACAACTCGAGACCCTTATCGAGCACGAAAAGTCGCGAAAATATAATGTGGAGAAAAAAAAACTTGATCCGAGTTCAAGAACCCTTTTTCTCAAACATCTAAATCGTTATCTGTTCACTTAACAGCTCTCGATATATATAATACCTGGTATATAAAATCTTGTCTCGAGAAAATGCGAGAAAAAAAAAAATTAATTCAAACACCTGTCAATAAGCCAGCGTAAAAATGGAAAAAAAAGTGAGATGACCATCGCATGTACTTAGTTTGAGAGAAACTCAAACTCTTCATTAGTTGCAATTCCGTTCGATATTTCATTCTTTCTTATCCACCCAAAGAAAATAAAAACCACAATAATTCTAAAGCATCTCGACTATTAAAACTTAACGACTGACCACGTCAATTTCAAGTCGGCGGTGATGTGACTTTGAACTGGGTCAGGTAAACCCCGGGCGTCAAAAACCGGTCGTTGTCATCTTCTTAAAACCAATTCAAACTTACAAAAAACCCGACTTTTAGAAAAAAGGAAAAAAAAATGCTATTCGTGTTGAATTTGAACGAGACAAACTAGCTTTAAAAATTCATTGGAGCAAAAAGAGAAAATTTGTACATAACAGACGAAACGATAACAATAATAATTCTCTTTCCATTTAAATATTTTTACATCTCTCATTCGATTTTTATTCAAAATAGGCTTTCACAATACAAAAACTAAATGCACATCTTCGCACTACCGTAGAAAAATAAAAAAAAGAGAAAAGATTGACACGAATTGGGAGTGGTTAAAAAGAGAGAGAACGTTAATTGGTCGCTATCTAAGAATGCATCTTTCAACCAAATAGTCGAAACGTTTAAATCATCCACCTCAAATCAATTAGACTTAATAACAACTTTATCTAGCACCTAAATGTGCATTCGCTCCCATTCTCCTCCCCCTCATCTTTAGTTCCAATAATAACTTCCACGTACATGTACATTTGGCTGACACGCAAACGTTTCGAGCGACAGATAACAATATTAACGATCCGACAATGTTGAATAAGCTAATAGAAAACGTGTTTGCAGTCTAAATAGCGACGATTAAACATCTTCGATAAACGGTACAAATATGTACTTTGCTTAATTCCGTGTGCCACTATAGTTTGGGTGAAACAACATTTCTTCTCTAGCTTGAAATTTTCCTATTAAACGAAACGCCCATTTTGACAACACTTAATATATATAATTTTTTTTATTATTATTATTTCCACATCGCCAGGCAAAGCTCTTCTTCATTCACTTCCCTGTCCCTGTCTAATACACCGAATCTAAAAAGCAAGCAGGAAAGATAATTCAAAGATAGCAGAGTGAGAGAGAGAGAGATATTTGTCGTAGAAAAAGCTCTCATGAATTATTCCAAATGCATATCTATATTTGTTGAAAAAGCGTATAGAATTCGGTCAAATTGATGCCACAAGATAAATATAGGATATGCGGCTGGTAGAAAAAAATTAATACAAAAAAGAATCTACATTTCCATACTTTCTCATCTCGTGCACGCACATTGTGCACGGTTAAACTCAGTGTGGGAGTTTAGGTGGCGAACGAGCGAAATAAGATCATACAAGCAGATTGTTCCTCTTTTCTTTTTGTACAGTATTCTTTCTCTTTTTGACTGGTTTCGTCTCTACTACTAGACATCACCTATTTATCCCCCCTCCCCCGGACTTAAAAAAGATAAACTTTGACATCTGTCAACTATTTGAGTGGCGTCAAATACACGTGTAGCCTATCATACTTATTAGAATTCGAGTGGTACAAACTTCCATCCCAACTCCCTCTATCTTACTACACTTTTTTTTTTCTTGATCATTTTCTTCTTGTTCACCTGTCAGAATCATGAAGATATCACACAATACTAAAGCAATAACTATTCGCAAACCATCACTCCTAATCCTAACAAGATGATTAAAGACCGAAGATAGAAGCTGAAGAGGAAAAAAATTGATTTTGTGTGATCTAAGCGTGAAAATTCCTCTTTCCATAAATAGCATCAAAAGTTCGGAAACTTAACATGACAACTTTTAGCTTTATAATTAGATTATTAGCCGACCTGTCAGATCATTTTGAAATGTCTATCTCCCAACGATAACTAAAAAGTAGCAAAAAAAAGCGGAGCACGATCTTCCCACACGCCATAAATACAAAAAATAAATTTACAGAATAAATTTGCTTTAAAAAAATATAATAGAAAAACTCTTCGAAAAATTGTTATACTAGATCACGCATCTACCGTACCCGTAGAGAATCACCATCCTCAACATAACTCTTTCTGACTTGTCGATGATGCTTCACCAGCGTAGAACATACACCCGAGAGAAACGATATAAATTTGCTTACGTTTAAAATAAAAAAAATTAAATAAATAATATCAAAAATAAAGAAAAATACGGTACAGTTTATAAAAAAAAACTTAAAAATGCTTTACTATGGAAAAATAAAGTAGGCCCTAACGCACAACTTTTTTCCAAGTGAAATAAAAAATATTTCACATCGTTCACGAATATAAAGATTACAGCATCAAGTTGTTGGGCAAAAGTTCTTGAAACCAAAACCTGAACTGTACTTTACAACCTTAATTTAACGTAGACTGCAACCTTAATTTAACGTAGACTACAACCTTAATTTAACGTAAACTACAACCATAATTTAACGTAGACTACAACCTTAATTTAACGTAGCCTACAACCTTAATATGAAGTAGACTACAACCTTAATTTAACGTGGAATAAAACCCTTAAAGTAAAATGAAATAGAAACTGGGTTCCTACCTGTTAGATGACTGCCGGTGAACTCGAAGTCGTCATCCTGGTCCCAGTGTTTCAGAGACAAGTTGGTCAAAGGGGTCGCGTTGGCAAATTCTAAATTTGCAAAGTGCCAATCCAACACTTGACGATCTTGCGATGATAAGTAAACGTCACTAAAACAAAAAAAGATTAGTCTTAAAAGAAATGTATTTTAGATCGATTAAATGGTTTTTAGTCCAATATATGGAACGAAAATAAAAAATTATCATTTAAATTTTGCATTCGCTTAATCAAAAAAAAAATGGCAAATCAATAATGATTAATAAAACTTGCCGTATTAAGTATACGAGCAAACAATGAGCTTACTACATTGTTAAATAGCAATCAGTTGCCTTAATTATGAAAGGCGAATATAATTATTACGCTTACAGATTTCCTGCTTTATTTTAGAAACGTAAATAAGCAGTACTATCAGGCAGAAACGATAGTGTTAGATAATAAATCTTATTTAAAGAATAAAATTACTAAAAAGTAAATTATAAACTTAAAAAACTTTTGTCTAAAACAATTTTTCATTTACATCTAAACAAACAAATAAAGTCACCCTAATTTAAAAAAATTCTTGTAGTTCTAAAAAAGTTTAACTACATTTCTTCTTAACCAATTAATCTCATTTAAGCAATGCATAACAATTACGAGTATGCGAAATCCAAAAGCAAATTCGACTCAACCACACCAACATCTAGATTAGTTAAAGTTTCTACTTATTTAGTTTGACCAGTCATCTATTCTTCAAAACATAAATTTTACCGGAGCCGATAATAAAGTAATAGTAATTATAATTGATAAAAACACAAACCTAGGTGGAGAAGCTTCTAATTCTTGCAACTTGTCTTCAATTTCTTTTTGCTGCTCAAGAAGTTGATCAAATTCCTGTCAAAAAATAATATTTAATATAACAAAAGTTTTAAGCAGAAAATTATTATAGAAAGATAATAATTCAGAGAAACATGATTTACCTTACAAGCAGCCGTTAAATCTCGATGCTTGCTTCTCAAACAAAATTCTTGAGTAATATCTCTAGGCTGCTTATTATCAGACAAGTCTTTGTGTTGCTTATGTAACAAACCAACCCGTTCTTTAGCGTCTAAAAGCTATATGGTTTTAAAAAAATATTATTATTCATGTTAACTTAAGTAAATATAATAACTGTAAGATATTTAAATAAATAAATAAACTAACTCTGTGCTGATTCGTTTTCAACTTCTCTTGCAACTCTACAATAGCTTTTAAATGCTGAATTTGCTTCTCTTTAACATGTTTCTCCTGAAGTCTATTTTAATAATTACAGAATTACTCCAAAATCCAAGTTTTGTTTTAAAATAATATCTGAATACTAACTTGATGACCCATTCCAAGGCTTGTCCTAGTGACACGGGTTTACTGTTAACGTAATTGAAATCCAGATGATGAGAAAGGTAAGAAGTTGCCTCTAGCAAGCGATTAAATTCTCGTTCAACCATTTCGTCCTTTTCTTTTGCAACCTAATAACACAGCTTTATATTCGTTCAAGTTCAATTTTCAAAATGCTTACACTTACAGTGCTGCCATTCGACTCATAAAGTGGACATCGTTGGCGGATTTTTTGAAGTTCCATGTTTATCTGTGTGCTTATAACAGTGACAGGATTTCCTCCTAAAATGTGTGCAATACGTTTCGATTTGGTTAAACAATGTTTTTTTATATAATAAAATAGATTATACCTAAGCCTGTGACAACCATCGCCCCCAAATCGGCAACAAAGTTATTTTTGCGGAAAGTAGCGATACGACCACCAACTCTATCCTGTAATAAAACAAACGGACTATGTACAATATACACATATAGTATGACATGTATAAAATATTGCATTACCCTGGCTTCTAAAAGTACGACTTCCATGCCAAACTGATTCAGTTGTTGAGCTGCAACCAAGCCTGATATTCCAGCACCAATTATAATAACTCGTCCGTGCTTTTTTGCTAAAAGCAAATAATAAATATAATTTGCAAACTAAACCATAACAAATAACGCTAAAAGATTTACTTGGCAGAGGTCTTAAACGTTTAAATACGCCAAAATTCAAAAATCCAAAACGTTCCAGAAATGCGTGAATTCTCATTACAAGTGGTCCATCACCTAATATTAATTAAAATGTATTAACTTTTAATGAAAGGAAAAGTCACAATCAATTATTGATATTACTATTATAAGGAGGTTCAATTTGCGATAAAGCATTTTCAAATAAAAGCTGTTGCTTGGGATTTTCAAGCCACAATTGAAGCTAAAATATAACAACAATAAAAAATTTAATTACTATAATTCATCATCTGATGCTTAATTATTATAGCTACAAATTTAATAATGCTAGTGTAATTATTATGAAGTACAATGTCATGTAGTTTACAGAGAGAAAAATCAAGAAAAGCATAAGAATATATGAATCGGCTAATAAAATAATCTGTAGATGTTAAATCAGTAATTAATTTGAAAAATAGCTGAATATACTGCACAACTAAGAGAAATGTAAACATTTTAAAAATAGACGCCATTACAGTATACTACCGGTAGCAGACTCGTGCACACGAGTTCAATCTTTTGTTATGATTTAGGAAGGTGTTTAAATAAAAATTACAGCCATCAAGTTATAGATAATAATCATATTATTAATAGAGTAGCCTATTTACAGAGTTCCCGTTAAGCTACAGTAAGTTAATTTAGAGCTGGCATCAAAAGTTATTTATGGTAAGAAAAGTAGCTATATAAAGGAAATAATAAACCTGCAGAAATGTCAGATCAAAATACATGTACATGTATGAGTGTAGGCAACTATTTGCTAAAGCTACATAGAACAATTATACAGTAATTATTCTTGAGCAAAATTAAAATTCACGTTTATGAAAGGTTAATAAGGAACTAAATAATAACGTGTTTACATAAGAAAGCAGAAAGGAATAAAGAAAGAAACAATAAGCGCACAAATTTTAAAATATCATTCTTGGTTTCGAAATAATTTAAACTTCACTTTATTAAAATTGTAAGAGAAATAATTCTCAATGAGAATAATTATGTGAAGTTAATTTGGTTCATATTTTATGATAAATCAATTCACTCGTTATACAAACAAGTGAGATAATTTACTTACCAATCGATTACGAATATGAACAAACACTTTCTGCGATTGCGGAGCGCCACTAGCTACGTCGGGAAAGCACATAGCTTCTTGTGCCGACATTTTATCAAACGGTAAACGACTCTGTAAATAAATATCGATTTTTGAATTTAATATACAAAATTCTGTATGAATGCAGAAACATTTTTACTTGAAATGCGGCTCCTTCCAATCCAGTTGGGTCGTCAACGTCACTGTCTTCTTCGGCTTCTGCTGCTTTTGGCGGAATTATAGGTGTAGGCTGATTAGCTTTTTCAGTTTTAGCCAGCCCGGCAACTTCTTCCTCTGAGGCAAAATCTTCGTCCGAAACATTAGATAATTTATCCTCCGTCTCCTTATATTCAACCTTTTAAATAATAATATGTTAGCCATTAATTCACAAGGATTTCATTCAAGATTTTAAAAATTATTTTATTTATAACAAGCACGCTTCTTCGCGACATATCAATTTAATGCGCATTTGACCCCTTTTATTACATAAATATGAATTTGATTACTTACATTTACCTTAGATCTCTTTCTTCGGCTCATATTTTCTCAGACAAATACGTAAAATAATACTGATTTAGTTTCAAAACGAGATGAAAACCTATCACCTTTATTGAATAGCGGCCAATGTTTCTCAATTCACCGGTCTTTTTACTTACAACGCTACTGCCAGATGAAACTAAATCGACGCGACTATTATTATTTTTGACTTATTATTTCTTCGCAAAAACTGTTATTCAATCAAAAATGTTATTTTTATCTTTGTGATTCGAAATTACAACAAAATCTTGCGATTGAGGAGTAGCGCGAATTCTAATCACTGTACACTGCGAGAAAGTTCGCGCAATTTTAACAGTCGTCTGCTCTTTCAGTAAAAGTGCGCGTACTTCTCGTCACTACATCGCATTTGGCGCCTTGGCGGGGAAAATTTCAGTCTTTTGGTTTCATCAGCTGGCTCTTTCAATTTATTTTATAAAATTAATTTATCTACTTTAGTATTGATTTAAATTGGTAAAATTAACAGCTTTAATGAAGTGTCATATCCCAGAAATTTCATGGCACAACCGTGAACCGGTCCTCAGCGTTGATTTTCAATATGTAAATGGTGAAATACGAAGGCTAGCAACAGCAGGGACAGACTGTCATATATTGGTAAAAAAAATTAATTTTAGTAATGTAATGAGCGTAGTCTCAATAATTTTTTTTTTATATAATTTAAGATATGGCACATCAAAACGGTTTTGGATGACAGTAGCACCGTTGATGTTGAATTTGTAGCCGATCTGACTCGTCATGATCAATCAGTGAACGTGGTTAGATTTAGTCCAACTGGAGATTTTTTGGCCTCTGGAGACGACGGTAATAGAGTACCAGTACTAAAAAAGTATAATAAACCAGAATTAATTGTTTCAATTAATAGATGGGCATATTTTCATTTGGAAGAAAATTGACAAGCCGCCTAACAATGCACCCAACCTTTTTAAAGATGCTGATGTTGAAAACAAAGAAAATTGGATATTTATAAGTGCACTGAGGTAATTATTGGCTTTGTTTAATTCATCGTTTATTTTATTTATTGATATTATAGAGGGCACGTTAAAGACGTGTATGACTTGTGTTGGTCTTCTGATGGCAAACATTTAATATCGGGCTCAGTAGATAATAGTGCTATAATGTGGGATGTTCACAAAGGTATCGCTTTTAAATGGTTATTAATGTTTTATGGTGACTATAATAATATTGATTTTCAGGAAAAAATATTGGAATATTGTCTGACCATAAGGGATTTGTGCAAGGAGTTGCTTGGGATCCTCTGAATCAGTTGATAGCAACATTATGCAGTGATCGTTGTTGTCGAGTTTTTAACATTGCAACCTGCAAAGTACTGCATAGGATATTCAAAGCTAACTTAAAAGAATCTTTGGAAGCGGATGCTTCTACTTCGACTTCTCGGCCGACTAGGCTTTTCCACGACGATACTTTAAAGTCGTTCAGTCGCCGATTAGCTTTTTCTCCTGACGGTGAACTTTTAATTACTCCAACAGGAATAGTCGAATCTGAAAATGATAATTTTGTTAATGTTACTTATATTTTTTCACGGCATAATCTTACAAAGTAACGCAAATATTTTTAAGTATTTTATTATTATATTAACAATATGTTATTTTGATTTCAACAGGCCAGTACTTTATCTTCCAACAATGGAAAACTATACTACTGTTGTTAAATGCTGTCCAATTTTATTTAAACTTCGATCAAATTCTAAAGAAGCTCCTGAGACAAACGATCCTGAAGCTAAACCTTGGGAAGTTGAAACTACATTATTTAAGTAACTGGTTGTTTTGAAAATTTAATCTTCAGTTCATGATTTTGGAATTTATTTGTTAGATTACCATATCGGATAGTTTTTGCGGTGGCCACTCAAACTTCAGTTCTTTTTTACGATACTCAACAACGTATCCCATTCGGGCGTGTGTCAAACATCCATTTCACTGGCCTAACAGACATGTCTTGGTAAAAAAAAATTATTTTCCCTTTTAAAGTATACTTACTTAGCTTAATTTTTCCGTAGGTCTAGCGATGGAAGGATATTAATTATTTCATCTTCGGATGGCTACTGTTCGTTCGTTACCTTTCAAGAAAATGAATTTGGAGTTCCATATGACGAAGATCCTTCTAAATATTTACCTAAAGTGGAAGTTATACCTGCTATAAATAAGGATATATCTCCAGTAAGCGATAAAAAACAAAAGCAAAAATCCCCTCAGACGATAGCAACAGTTGCCAAACCTATCGTGTAGGTCTACTTACTTTTATTTTCTTACTCGTGTATTTGATAATGTTTTTCTCGATTTCAGTCCAGAACCTATTCCAGTTGCTAAAAAGAGAATCTCACTTATAACATTATTCTCTCCAAAACTAAAATCAAATATTCAGGTCACCACCAAAAATGCCATTAGTAAGTTTTTGATCACGCGATTTACATAGGTTTTACAACTTTAACTTATTTTAGAAGTCGAATCTACCTCTGCTAGTTTAGAAAACAAAATTATTAAAGAAGATTCTGTTGCTCCGCCAGATAAGTCTGATGAGAATTCTGTCGAAATAATTCTAGAAAAGGAAGAAAATAAAGAAATCAACGAAGATGTAAAAGAAGATTACAAACCACAATCGAATACTTTGAAAAACTATTTTACTTCTAAATTGACAGGTATTACCGTTTGTTTGTTTTTGTTCTTCTATAAACCCGTCGTTAATTTAATTTTTTTTTAAATTAGTAGCTCCAAAGTCTTTGAATTCCACAGAAAACGAAGACATAGAAATTCCGAGTGAACCTGACAAAATCATAAGTTTGGAAAATCCAGTGCTAAAGAAAGAATCGTTGGAATCTGCTAACAAAATCGTCGATTCAAGCGCTAATAAAACTGATAATAGTGCAATTGATTTAACAAAAAATGAATCTATGCTTTCTTCGAATGTCAAAATTGTGGAACGTAAGTTGTTAATAGCTTTAACTAAATTTTTGTTTTTTGAATTGCTATATTTGGCTGTTTAGAACGTACAGAACACAAAGGAGAAAACTGTCCATCGCCTGAACCGATGGAAATAGACGACGATGAAAGTGAATTAAAGGCCGAAGATAATAAAAATTCCATTGCTTCACTACCCGAAAAAGCGCCTGATACCGAGTTGACAAACAAGGAAGTTACAAACGAATTAAATTCAAATGTTGTTTCTGAATTTATGGAAAGTATTGACTTTCAAATAAAGGATGAAAAACACCCATCATTAAATGTGAATTCTGAAGAAAAGGCTAATTTTAAAAGAGAAGACGAAAAATTAACTTCAATCGATAAAAGTTTAGTCGATAGTACTGAGCCAGAAATTAACACATTAGCATGTCCAAATATTAACGATGATAAAAATTCTTTGCTGCTAGATAATACTGTTAAAATGTCGCCTTTAAAAATGAATAAGTTACCACCTTCATACACTTCACCAAGCGCCAACAAGCCCCCTAGAAGAGTACAGTTAATAACTTTATCCACTCCTCCAAAAACATGAGCGATTTTAATCTTGTTACAATCGAAAAAATTCAGATGCCTTAAAATAAAAAAAAATTCTTATTTAAATGCATTATTTTTTTAGTTATTATTATAACTTTTTTAAACAATGTTATTAAAGCATTTATTCCATTCAATGACTATTTTGAGTAATTTGTATCTAAAGTTTACTAAAGATATATGTTTGTCAAAAGCATTGTGATTTTATATTGCTGTAATTAAATTTTTTTTAACTTTGTAAATTTGCGTTATATTTTTAAATTTGTTTCGGCTTTTCCTTAGCTTTTTAAGAAGCAACGTATTTTGGGGTGATAACTTTTTGTTAGAACGAAAGTCTTTAAAGTTACGAAATCTTAATGTGTAATTTTTAAAATAGATTTTAAGTAACTATGATTTATATATTGAACCGATATAATAATTTAGTTGAGATATAGCGCATTATTTCTGGAATTTATTAAGGTCGAAGCCGACAATTATATTGTTTTAAGTTAAATTATATTTTTAGTCAGTGGCATTCAATGCAAGTTAAATGGAAGGGTGCAAAACGATTTAGAGTAATTGCATAATAATAGTTGGGCTTGCAAAACTAATTTTGGGCCACCCTTGGTCTAGCCACTATACTGTATTATGTACACTGTACTGTACTTGGTACCATTTCGTTTGGTACCGATTTCTGGAGGATCGATTTCTGTGACATCGATTATCGATTCCACAGCCAATGCAATCGATGCATGACTGCCAGTGCCCGGGCTTTACGAAACGAAGAGGTGTATGTACCAAAATTTTGAAAAACCCATAATTATGTCAAATCGATTTCATATTTTTAAGCTGTTTTAGTAAAAATAATTATCAATTTGACGCTTATTTGGATCCTATTTGAGGTCTCTAATACTGTACAATGTAGCCTATTTAATTTTCCGGTAACCAAGGAAAACGCTGGATAGGCTATTTTTCCAATAAATTTTCTAATAAATTATTTATGATGAATACATCCAATTTTTAAAAACTTCATATAAATATACACGATCTCCGTAAAAAAAGGTACTTAACTGAAGTATAGTATCAAATCAATAATAATAATCTAAATACAGAGGCCTATACATTTCAGTAAAACGTGAATAAACTGTATGGTACCGGTACTGGACAAACTTTTTTTTAACATAAAAATTATTCTATCATGGGTTTAAAATAATTAATTATCCTTTTTGCCATGGTTTCAACACACTATGCTTGGCTGCATACATTACAGCTTGGTCTTACATAATCAAAAATTAAGAATAATTATTACATTCTTGTATTGATGGCTCCGGTTCAGAAAATGTTCTATTGTATTCTACACGGTCATTAAATTTGGGGGGCCGGTAAAAAAAATATAGAGGGTTCTGCGATCATTCCGAAGTGGTTTAAATTTTCGTGAGAAATAATAGTTTAGGACATTTTTTTGATAAATGTTTTAACTCTTTCTCACCAACAAATACCATAGTTTAAATGTTATACAGTTATTTGAAAGTGTTTGTATACAAATAGCCGCTTAAAAAAACCCGTCTTTCATAGATTATTTTTTCAGACTGATTTTAGGGACTTTCTCATTGATTTTTAGTCACCACAATGGAAATTTTTCAAGAAGACTTTTGTAATACTAAATAGGAGTAATAAATATGAATATTTAATTACAAGTTTTATTTTCTGCATCTCGTATACTACTACGTGACTCGTGAGTAGGCCTATACAAGATGCAAATATAATTTTCTTATAAACATCCTTATGTTTGGTCATTTACTTTCACCTATAGACTAATAATAATTAAATAATGTTTTCCATCTAAAATATTATATAAAACTCTATTTATCGTTAAATACTTGCGAGAAATTAACGCTTTTCATTTTATGTCTCATTACCATTAATAGCTAACATAACGACCTAATAGCAGCGTAATTATTAGAAAGGAAATGTACGCCTCCACCGCCGTTATACATCCATTCATTTTATACGTTTCGCCGTTGAGCTCAGCAGTTGCAAACGCGCTCTTTCCAAGATCTATTTATCGACTTTTTTTTCCACGAGCATCCGGCAGACTGCAGACGAGATCTTCAGCAACAGCTATTAGCAGTTTCGAGCCGTAGTTGTAGCCGCCTGGAGGAGAGCATCGTTTCTAACGCTTCATTTCTGTACATTCACTTCCTCCACTTGCGGCTACAAATATGCATTCCTACTACTTCCTCAGACGTTCTCTTCCCTGAGACGAGCGCCGAACACGCTGCGGCAATGTCAACGTTAACATGTTCTTCACAATCTTAAATAATATTTTACAGTTTAATCAACTAAAGAACAAGCACGCGCTTGTGTGTGAACAGACATCCTATCGTTTTCTATTTTTAAAATAATTCAACGTTGACTTCAGTTTCGAAGATCATGTTCGCGTATCAACTCGCGAAGATGAGAGCAACGTTGAGAGGAGAAGCTGCTAGTAGCATACGTAAGATGGATCGAAGAAGGAATTAAAGGATGCGAGAAGAAAAGCCAGAGGAAGGAAGGGAGAAATGGAAAGAAAACGTTACACAGCGAAATTCGTTTTTTTTACATTTCTTCAAATTCGAGATGAAAAATAATGTCATCGTATCTATTCAAAGAAATTTGAAAAATTGCGTTCAAAAAAATCTTATCGATTGAGTAAAAATATTAATCAATTTGTGATTTAATAACAATTCAACTTTTCCAATATATACAGTATAAGCTCTTCTTTGACTTAAAAAAAAAAATGCTACGGTTACGGATAAATAAAAATTCATACTGTGTTGTTATGTTGCTATTTATCGGATTTCCATGTCGCTACGCAAAAGAATGAAGTTAGTCAACAAACGTGGGTTGAACAAATCGGTAAGAAACGTTTATAAAGCTTATTTTTTTTCTAAAATATTTTTCATTAAAAAAAAAGGTATTCATTAATTTTTTTTATTATTAAAAAGTAAACAATGCATCTGCATTTCGAAAAATCGGCAAATGCCCGGTGCGATTGTCCACTACTTTCTCTCACTTGGATGGGAAAAGTACCGGACGAGATGCCAGCTGACGAGGAAGGATGGAAATTAAACCGCAACAACTATTACCAAGAGGGTTGGTTGGCTACCGGCAACGTCAGAGGTGTGGTGGGTGTTACGTTCACGTCTTCCACAAAAACCCCGGACATTCCTCTCAGAACCAATTACAACCTGCGTGGACATCGAACGGAAGTAAGTGTGACATTTTTACTCACTCGTATAAATATCATTCTCACCTTCAGAAAAATAAATAAACAATGCGTTTTTGCTAATTATTAAATAAAAAGCAATTACCGGAAGTGCTATCTAGATTGCAATTGCAACAAATACTATAATTAACAAGTTATAAATGCCAGACGAAAATAATTTGAAAGAGACCCACACATGATATGTTTGGGAGAAGTAAAAAAAAAAAATCAGCAAGGAAGGCCCCTATGTTATAATGACGAATTGAGTTCTAGGGTGTGGTCGTTATCATCATAGCTGAAATAACATTTGGCGTAACGTCTGCCCTCCCTCTTTTCACTCCCTAGATTCCCATGATCACTCTCTCACTCTTTTCCATACATGCGCGCTCTCTCTCTCTCTCTAGCATCACAAATGTCATGAAACTCACGGGAATAGAATCGAGCAGCAATCAAAGTCAAACATCTCTTTTAGCCTTGCCCTATTTTAATCACCTTGTTCATTCTATTCCCTGTCTTCCTACTTGCCCTCACCCTTTACCTAGTACACGCATCAAATCGCTTATTATTAGTAATAGTATATTTTTGCACCAGCGACGTATTGTCTCACTCGATGGAGAATTAAAATACAGTACTCGTAACAATGTTTATCTCCTCCATTGATTTTATGTTGTAATATCTTATATAAACACTCAAATCTTATTTATACATATATGTTACAGTATAAGTGTTAACTGTAGCAACTGTATACTGTATGTTTACTAGTATAATATGTATACATGTAGTGGAAAGTTTAGTGCAAGTACCATATCAGACAGACTAACACACATACTACCAATACTTACTGCAATTGACAGTAACTGTTAACATATACTGTAACATATACATAATCAAAAATAAACGAGCATAACGTTTGCATTATTGTATTGTAAAATGTCAGTATGCAAATTTTCATTAGAAAAGATCTCCTTTTTTTACTCCATATTATTTATTTTTTAGTATGTGCAATCAAAATGGAAAGAAAATGAAAATCATTTCAGTTTTTTTTCCCTTCATGATATTGCTTTCACCATTAAAAATGAATAAAACAAATAAGAAAAAAAAAAGAAAAGACAACAATGCAATTATTATTGATTCTCATAAAAAAAATTGCTCTGAAAGCAATCTTAAAAATTGTCAAAAAAAAAAGCAATCTTGAGTTTCTGCGATTAATATTTTTGAAAGTTTCATTATTTTTTTATAGGTAAATTGATGTGTGCGCAAAAAAATGACATTTTACGTAGTTAGTTTTTAGAAACTTGAAGAAAACTTTTGCAACGTTCGTTTTATTTAATATTCTACACAACAAATTTTAAAACGTAACTTTTAAACGTAAAAATGTTATTTTGTTAGCGTCCAAACGACGTACTAAACCGGGAATGCAATTTCCTTTTCGTCGTCGGAATTGAGTGAAACCGTTGCGAATCGTAAAAATATTTTGTAATCAAATAAGACAAAAGGAGAGAAAAAAAACAACGTCAGAAAACGCGTTGTTGCTTTAAACTATCCTATTAGCCTAATCTAAATTGAATGTCACATTTCATATTTTTTTTTTTTTATATTATATTTTCCCTCCTAAAAACGCGTTAAATATTTTTCGAGCTGTAAACCGACGTACGTTGTCTTTTTTCATTAATAAGCTTTCACTTCCTCCACTTCAGTCGTAAAGGGAAGAAGGGGGTGGAGGGTGGAAGATGAACTGCAGAGATGAGGGAGATGGGGTATTATTTAGACAAGAATAATATTGCATCTAATTTACTCTCGTTCACCATATGGCCGGTCACATTTTATTTAGGAAAAACATATCTTTTATTTTCGCGAATACTTGTTGATAACGATATACCGTACAAGTGCGTTGAACATCCCTTCCCATTAAATGAGCGTTTGCTGCGACAAAAACAGCCGGTTTGTGTGCATACTTAACGCTATCAGTAGGAGGGCGCGTGTGTTTTTACCGAATATACGCGATTGGTAAATTGAATAGAACGAAACACACTTGAAAGTAACCCATTGAAATTGAATCTTCCCATCAACTTAACTCTATTGAATATACTAGATATAGCCTACTATCGATTAAATTTGAGCGTTGGAAGTCTAACTTCCACTTGACCGTCACAAAAGTAAACAAGCAAAAATAAATTCACATAGGAAATCATTTTAAAACAAACGTTTTTTTTTTAACGATTTTTAGTTATTGATAAATAACGTTGCAAGTTATGTTTTTTTTAAAAAAAAAATTGTCGGTAAAGGTTTATCTTTATTTCAATACATGTAATTTGTTTTGAATTACAAACTTCAAAAGATAAAAGAAAAACTTGAAGCATTGATAATAACGTTTGCTTTGAAAAATGTTGTTATTTTGATCTGTTTTTGAAATAAGCTTCACTTTTTTTTGCAGCCCGTTTTTTATAAAGCGATTGAGGAATTAAAGATTGATTTTCAATCATCCTTTGCTTAATTTGTTATAACAAGATTGAAAGCCCTTAAAATAAACTAAAAATAAATTTTATTCCAACTATAACTACCACAACGTCTTATCATTTGTATGGTTCCTAGATTAGTTTCTCAAAACCATTTTTTTTTTCGTCGTCGAAAGCGTTTTCAAAATGTAAAAATTGATTCTTATTTAAGTTGAACGTTATTTAAATTGCTACCGGTAGCTGCATTCAGTAATTCAAAGCAAAGTTTAAGGCAAAGACAATCTTTCAAAGCAAATTGAAAAAACTGGCGTAAAAATAAAATTTTTATCAAATCGAGGGGTCATCCATTTTGTAATAACGAGAAAATTAATTATCAAATTTTGCTAAAGAGCTATTTTAAAGAGTGAGATTTAACTAGGATTAAAACGACCATAAAATTATAATAAAAAATAATGAGGAAATTAATAAGATTGAAATAAATAATATATCGGTGAAAACACTCTCTCATATATCAGCATTCGACACTAGGTCATCGAGTGCATTTAAATCAATTTGCCTTATTTACATTCATAAACAAAATGCCACATCATTATCAAATTTTTGCTTACATAACATTCATTAATAATTATTAAATGTACTTAGTGTATTTTGGATTAATCATTTATCAAAATGATTAATTTTCCCTTCACGTTTTTGCAATTAAATCGCTAAATTCGTCGTATAACATTTTAAATTTTAAATGTAATTTGGTTTTTTGCACAAACATATTGAATTGTATTTTATAAAAACTCATTGTACCGGTATTTTAGACTCTCTTTTGAATACGTTTTTTTAAAAATACACTGTACTGTATTTATTATACGAGCATACGACTCTTCAGAGCAAAGCTTTGAAAATATTTATCTAAGCTAAAATTTTGTTACCCTAACGTTGTTGTTGTTTTTTTATTTTATAAAACTGTCCACAAGAAAGTAGTTGACAATCTAAAACTAGCGGTCGACGTTAAAAGCTAAAGAACATCTGCCCCCATCTACTACTACTAATAGCTTCCCCACGCAGCAGTTGCGTATTGAGTGATTGCATCTCTTTAATGAGCTTTGGGTCAGTAAAGTCACATCCACTATTATTGCATTCGTTTTTCTGCAGCTGTAAAAATCATTGACATTTACTTGTACGTAAATTGCGCGCACAATAATTTTCAAAAAAAAAAAATCATAAAAAAAAGAGCGATTCCGAAACGATAATATTTAAATTCATGACAGTCGCGAGCGGAAAGCTTGAATGAAGAACGAACTATGCGAAAAAAGGGCAAGTTAAAGGGTGTGGCTTAAAGGTCGAGTTTCCATAGCAACCATCATATTAAAATGGTGGGTAGTAAACGTAGCGGCGAAAAACAGAAAAGAAATATTATATGGCTGCGCGCAGCAAATGTTTAACCGACGACAGCTTGGCCCTCCTCGCCCGTCATATCAGTTGTGTAAATAGCAACCGACCAAATGCAACAAATTGAGAATTATGTAGTGTAATAATCGCCATCTAACTGTACATTCCTCGGTGTTTAGAACACTATAATCCTAAACTCCACATTCAAAAAAATATCTCTACACAAAATCTTAATCATTTTCCACAAAGCTCGTGTAATTGTTCATCCAACCGTTTACCCTGCATCTTCATCATTTTCAGATAAACGTGTAATTAAAAAATAAATAAATGAAGGTTAATATATTTTTAAAAAAAAATAAATAAATTAGTATATAGAAGAAAATAAATCTCGGGGTTTAATACGCTTGGAAGACTTCTATTTTTTTATTTTTTCCCCCCGACGAATTTTCAATGTAAATTTAACAATAACATTTAGCAATTTTTTTTTTCTTTTTACCTTCTCTAAGCGCCAAAGCATCGATAGTGCGTTTGGATTAGGCGTTGGTAATGCTTTCGTGAGCATCTATTTGGTAAAGAAACGCTTTCAACAGCAATAACATTCTTTTTTCCTGATTTCCCTCACTCACTCAATCATTCATTCAATCGCCTTTCCCCCTCTATCCTACTTTCTCAAGCTCTCTTTCTCCCGGCTAGCTCATTTTCCCACCATCGTCGTCTATTTATTTTTCCAAACAGAAAGATATACAATTTGATAGAAGCGAAAGCTTTGCACCGGTAAATTTAATCAGAAAATCGATTAAGAGAGGAGACATCCCGCTACTCATCATTATACACAACACATTACACTACGCATATTGCACTTGATCAAATAAAAATAAAAAAAAAAAGATGAAATCAAAACTTGAAAGAGAGAAAGCAAAAAAAAATACCATTATCATTAACCCATTAAAACGTGCATTTTAATTGCCACGCAAATGTCAATTTCATTCATTACTTATTTAACGTGATTTAAAGTTTTTGACTCGTGTCATTTACTTTCATCATTATTTGTTTAAGCTTTTAAAATTGCACCACCCTTTTCTTGTAATTTAAAATTGGCTCGGCCAAACCCATTTTTTATCATTTTTTTTCTGAATATCAATATTTGCCAAGTTCGGTTCCAGTAATCGACGAGCCGTATACCTTATGAGAGAAATCGAGCAAACTCGGTTTTCGCGGCGAGGTCGATGCACCGAGAGCTTAAGTAGATTCCTATTTAGAAACTCCAAACATGTTTCAACTCACCGTATCATATTGATTAGCAGCCATCTTGTCAAGCTTTTCCATGTTTGAACATTCGTTTCCACGTCATTTTGACTCCAACACCTCTGTTGACTAAATTGGATAAAATCAACGCTCTTCTTAGCCGACATTGCGATGACACAACTTTCACAAATATGTCTAAAACCAACATAGTGTAGGTAACAATCAAAAAGTGCTTTTCCAATATTTATTTTTATAATGAAAACTTTTTAACTAAGATTTTTAGTTTTTGTTTTTACAATATAAATAGAAAGATAAACAAAAAATATTTAGGAAAGATTAAAAAAAGATGTTTTTATCGCTTGTCGTATATTTTTTTTAAACCTATAGTAACTAAAATGAAAATGATCCGTGTACACTGTAAACCCTTAAGTTATTTGCGCACTATGCTATTTTATCTCTTTTTTTTTTTATTCCTACATATTGTTAAAATTCTGGGCGATTCTAAAATAAACAGTAGTTTGAACGCCCTTTTGAAGACTTGTTTTCAGTCTACGCGTGCACCGTAATCGTGTACCATGTGGCCTAAAGAAAATGGGGATTTATTTAGGGGAAAAGAATGCAGATTACATTTTTTAAGTTAATATTTCTGCAAGATTTGCTTTAAATACCGGTAAATAAAATAAAAATCAATATCATATTATATTAAAAATGTAGACCTAGTATATATGGTACTCCGAGTATTTATTATTAATCTTTCTTCACCCCACCAGTGCACCGCTCGATGGTTTTTAAAAATAACTAGATTAATAATTAATACAAGCTAGTTGACTGCATTGCGACATAAATTTTGAAATTTACTTAAGCCTCAAAAGCATAAATGCCAAAATTGCAGCAGTTAATTAACATTAAATCAAATTGTTTGCTTTGGGTTCGTTTAATAATGATAAATTTAATCTAAGATTTTTTTTTTAAAAGAATTTTTTTTTTTTTTAGCATTCTAGATTTTCAAAATACATAATTCAGTAGGCATATAATTAAAATATTAAGCTGCTGTCTCTATTTTAATTAACCTGTTTGCTAATGTAATTACGAGTATGTAAAGTTTGTAGACAACGTAAAATTCTAAAATGTAATTTCAATTAAAAAATTTACGCTGAAGGAAATGAAAGTGTTTTTAACAGTGTCACAAAAAATGTTCACTGCTAAAACGGGGAAAACAATTAAATTTTTTGTTAGTGAACAATTCGACATTTTTTTGCTCGAATGAATATTATTAATTTATCCATAAAATAAAGTTAAAAAGTTTAATACAGCTTCAACATTAGTTTTATACAAATTTCAGTTTTTTTTTCTAATGATATTATCTGAATAAATTTAAAAGTAAATTTTAATTTAAAACAAAATCAATTTACCAATGGCGCACATGTCATTAACAATAGAGTGTTTTCCTCTTTTTATGCGGAAAAAGTTAACTAAGTACTATGTCAAAAGGAGAAACGGTACCGTATATGTTTAATTAGATCTAAAATTTCAAAATATTTTACTAAAAAGAAGAAAAATCTTCCAAAAAAACCGTTTAATCTAATCTTGGTATACAATGCACCACTGTGATTTACCCAAGATCACTCAACCTGCAATAAAAGTTGAACAAAACCATAAATTATTAAAATAGCATTTTTTGCTTTAGCTTTTCTAAATATCTTGATATCAAAAATTTATTAAGCAAAAACATAACTTCTTATAATATTCTATGTAATATTTCAATTTGTTTTTTGCTGTTTGTATGCAAATTTATAATTTATTTCATACATTATTTTCAGTTTTTGTACTTTTGCCAAATGGCTTCATAAAAGATCCAGATTTTCATTACTACCGCGCAAGTAAATTTTTAGCTTTTACCGATAATGTGTGCACATACAACACAGTTCGATGAAGCAAATTTATAAGTTCAGTGTTACAAAACATGTAAAGATCCGAACCCGTTAAATCAGAATGAAGAGATTTTCATTTATTTTCTTCTTCATTCACCTTTATATCTCCATTTATCTCTTTCCCTATCTTCCTAGGGTAACTTAGGTTAGGGTGAAAAAGATAGATAGAGTATACTCGGTGCCCTTATAAACTCCCTTTAATCCATGACCAATTACTTTCCAGTCAACATTCCATTACATTTCTTCTCCCTGAGGATTCTATTCTATTCCCCTTCTTCCACTTGGCTCGCCATCCACCGGTATGTCTCTCGCATGACCGATTGTCACCGCAGGGATCTCCTCCGTACTGTCATGTGCCCAAGTGACTCACATAACATCGGCCCCAATCTCTACGTTCGACTTGGAAATCAACGCAGCCCTAGGTATTTATTTTGAAAGAGGTTAACCGTTCACTTCCCCCCTTTCGAAATGAAAACCCACTTCATTTTATAAAAATCTCCCTCCGATGAATAAAAATAGATAAAAAAGAAATCAATGTAAACGACGATTGAAACGTTTACCGGTAACGAAACAGTTTCACCTTTTAAAGAATTACCTTTTTTTTTTTTTTTTGATAATCTATTTGAGTGGGTAAATCCGTTTTCGGGTCTAAAAAGCTCCGATCGATATTAGAATTTCTTAAGTTAAGCGTGATTTTTTTTTTGTTTGTTGCGGTTAACAATCGAGAGCTGACAAGTTTCTAAGAATGTCTGCAATAAATAGTCTAGACGATGGCAACACTCACGACTTCAATCTCTACCAAGTTTTGTTTACATCGATCAATTACTTTCACCGTCAATACAAACAATGGTCTCTAATAAATCCACTTCAGTAACGGTCATACGGTTGGACATGCAGTACCGTAAGGTGCGATTAAATCAAGATCCGTTTCACGTATAAAAATAGGTTAATAAACACGTAAAAATAGGGCGTAACAAGGGCACTACCGTAAAAAAAAGTGTTTATGGTGTTGGAGTCGTTCTGAGAAAAAAAGAAATTGTTATAAACACAAAACAAAATTTTAGGAGTTGTATTCTATTGATCTGACTTAAAAAATAAATAGGCCTACTAGGAACTTTATCTATAGCTATTTTACGGTAAAGTAGTACTAGTAGAACTATTTAATAGTAAACATCAATAAAAATATGCATATTATACGAATAATAATTTGTAAAAATCATCTCTATTTTCTTTTAACTTTATTATACAAATCTGGGAACTTAAGTACAAATCGTTCTGCAGAGCTAAGCACATTGTGCAGATAGCTTTTCAGAGCTATGCACAACATTGTGAGAAATTGTGCATGAAAATGTACACTGTCTGCACAAATTATGCATACAAATTTTACTCACACTTTTTAATAGCAATTATTATGCGTAGAAATTGCAGTCTTTTCTGCCGCAGAACTATGCACATCCTGAAAACTGCTTTACAGGGCTCTGTGCGCAAACAGGATGAGAAATAAATCGATTCTGCAAGACATAAATTTTATGTTCTCAGGTTATACTAGTCATAAAAACCTACCACTGTTTTACGCGCTCAATTGATTACCGGTACCTATCAAATCAAAATTATCTTAAAAATTATTTCTGCGGCATGCAGTTGTAAATGTAACCAAACGTTATAAACAGGAAATAATTTTTACTAAGTTAGAAGTTAGTTAACAGTATTTATAAAAAAAAAGAAATATTTTTTCGATCGAGTGAAAGGGCGTTGAAAATACTGTACTCGTATAAATCTCAATTAGAAAGCAAGATTGTCCAACGGGAAAATTAAAGACAAGGATTTCTCATTTCTAGGGAAAGGAAGATGAAGAATGATTCACATGTAAAGGTCATTTTTTCCCATTTGCTGGTGTACGCCCTCGCTATTACCCGTTCAGAGATTTTTAGAAGGGTAATTTTTCTCTTCATTGCTTTCGCTACATTCATGGTGGTGGAGGAAAATGATGGTAAGGGTGTTTGGGGGAATTTTTCTTCTTCCCGCCTAGCCCATATGTATCGTTATGTTAAGCAAAACGAAGCGATGTATTTGTTATGGTAGATATAAATGGCGAATCAATGAAAGTGATGCATCGTGGGACTCGTAACTCACTCCCCCCTTCCCTTTTTCTTTTTCTTCACACCCCCGGCCAACCGTCTATCGCAAACCCAACCCAGATCATTCGCTGGAAACCGAGCGAGAGATGATTTTAAACGATAGCGAATAAATATGAAGAGTTTCGCAGTTATGACACGTGACACAATGAGATTAAGCGATTAATTATGCCGGCGCTGCGCTTCTCTTTTCATTATGTTACGTACGTAGATGAAGCGCGCCAAAATGGTCGCAATACGCAAACAGATTCACAAAATTATTGCCACTTCATCGCTTTTTTGTCTAAAACTATTCGTGGAGTGTCGTCATCAATTTTTTTTTTTATCATAACCTTACTTCAGCTTTTTTTAAACGCATTTCCCAGTACACCTACTTAAATTACGTGATATTTTCACAGTTTATTATACAGTATGTATATTTTTGGAAACCATAAAATTTCTTATTCTATTGCAACAAAAATTTACGGTTTCTTAATATGATTTTGAAAACCATAATTTTTTACTTTTATCGACGTTTGAGATTTTTATTACCGAATTTAAAATATGGTTCCCTTTTTAATCACGCCGGTGGTGCATGCACAAGCATCATTTTAAATCAACGTTGTTGTTTATTTACCGGTATGTAAATGTTTTTAAATCTGCAATAGTTCCACACGTACAAACTGAATTTGGATGGATTTAGAAACAGTTTTGATGTACCGGCACAGGAATTATTTTAAGTTATTCTGTGGGAATGTGCGAGGGAAGCTTTAATTTCTACACATATAAAAACAATATCCAAAGTTTAAGATTAGAAGAGGCTTACGGCCATGGGTAAACAAAATTAATGCCAAAAACTTTTTTAGTTTTTGGACTTTAACTTACATTACGAAGCAGATTTTGCCCAGTTCTGTTGAGTTGATTGGCATCCTGTTCCTCATGAAAATTATTTATTTTTCATGTAAAATAATATCACCATCCGAAGTGATCAGGTTCGAACATTAAACACACTTTTTGATTAATAAAATAAACGTTTTTATTTTTCCAGACTTTGGACACAAAACAATTTTAGCTCTTAATTCAAGAGCTCTTGAATAATCAGGGTAACACAGGTCATGAGGTCAGCACTTGCTTGACCTCATATCAGAGAACGCATTACAATGTGATGTCACAATCGAAATAGTTAGCGACATTCGACTCATATAGGTATTCCACTCTTTTAGTATCGAAATTTATTTTACCTACACAAATTCTTTACCAGTATAAAACATTCAATGACAGATTTTAACAATTGTGCCAACCACTAGTAGATTTTTATACTTTGGGCTATATGGGGCCTAAGTAGCATGAGCAAAAAAAAACAAACGTGATATTTTAATTACCGTACATGTCTTACCTTGTGTACAAGTATTTATTGCTTTTAAACTAGTTTTGATCCGGTTGCATAAAAATATTTTACACTGCCGATTTACGTACACTTGTGGAAGAACTTTAAAGAAAACGTTGTGCCCTTATCGTATTATTCAAAAAATACTTTGCTTTCTCTTTTGTAATATAAACGCTTTAATTAAACATTTTAAAAAATGTTGCTGTTGTTGATCTTGTTGTTTAGTCTCAAGTTCTATCTAATGCACTATATTATTATGTAAAGTAATTATTTTAAATGAAAGATGTTTTGATATTTGATCTTTCATTTAAAATGCGAATCAAATTTCAAGTGCAATCTCAAGTACAGAGTATTATTAAAACTTTAAAAGGAAAATTTTCTATTGATTTATTAATTACTGGTAGGCCTACGCTAGATTATTCATCAAAATTGTTGTCAATACCAATAATTATTAAGAATATTTTTTTCTTCTTAACAATTATTTTTCTAAAAAAAAAATCATTCATTTATTTCTTATTATTTTTTACATGACGTCTCCATGACTACCTCAAGTAATCATATTACAAATAATGTAATGCGATTAAATGTCTTAGCTATCACGTTCTGACATACAATTCTATTGATTTTCCAATTAATCTTATTATTGGGACTTAGTTAACCACACACGTGTAACACGCGAAAAAGGGGCACGTATGACGTCGCAACAATTGCATTATTCAAAAGTTGGCAAGCATCTTACTTCTTGTCGAGTAAGAATATTAATACTAGGTATCTCATGAAAAAATAATTTCAAGCCAAATGAACTTTATAATAGTTCGCTTCATCATTTTTTATTTTTTTTCCATTAACAAGCAACGCCACTGTACACTTAATTCAATTATTTGACACTCAATCATGCTCAAAAATGCACTTCAATTTATTTTGCCCTTTAAAATTAGCGAAATAATTAATTCAACTTTATGCAGCAAAACGTCGATACTACAAATTATTGCAGTAAAAGAATAATAATTTCGTCTGTTGTATTGAACTGTACAGTTAAATCATTAAAATGCCAAAAATCAATAATACATTAATTTTAAAAATAGAAAAACAAAAATACAAATAATATTTGATTCTACCGACAGTAAAATCTACATTGATCGAAATTTCGTTTAAAGTGAAAATTGAATAGTTTTTGGTTCCTTTAAACTGATTTGAATGTTGTAGAATCCGCGGGACACGGATACGCATAATGGCATTTTGCGAATTTCCTATGCAATTTCAATCCATTAAAGATGAAAAAAATTTGATATGGTTTTTTTCAAAAATATTTTTCAAATGCCAAAAATCAAATGCACAGACGCATGCATGTACATGTACAGTATATTATGCTTTAATAGAAATTTAGTGCCTTTCAAATGAGGCTGATAGGCATCTTAAAATTCTAGTACATGTAGGCTACGTAAGTACCGGTACAGATTTCACTGCACATGTAAAATATTTAATCGCATTTATTTCGTTATAGCATTTTCCGCATCCTCTCTTATTGTGCCTTTCTACCAATCATAAGAGCGCGTGAAATGAATTTCTAATTCTTTCGATGTCGAAAAAAATTAAGTTTTAAAGATTAAATTTTCTTGTGTCAATCATATTATACTTTTTCTATAAAAATACTTTATAGTTTTTTTTCTTTCTGGGTTTTAGCGAATTAGCGGAGACTTTAAAAAAAATGGTGTAGGCTACTAGTAACGTTCGTTGTATTGACATTTAATGCGCGTTAAATTTTGACAGCACAACTGAATATTAATGTGAAATCAACGTAAATAACTTATTTTAAGCTGCACAAGTGAAACTATTTATATCAGATGTAAATTATGCAATGTTTAAAGTAGGCCTACCTTTATTATTAAAATGTCTCTCTGTTTCATAGCACGCCACGGCCATGCAGTAATTAATGTTAATTTAAAATAGGAGCACGTTCACTTCATTAATTTTTATTCGTATTAATGACATGGAATAATAAAATACTAGTTACCGTATTCAGAGGTTTACTTTACTTAAAGAGTAATACTGTATTTATATGGTATGCTTTTCTTTTTCTTTAATAAAATATGCGTAATTTCAAAATTTATATACATGTAGATTTAAATAATATTAAATAAACGTTAAAAATTATACCGGAGAATCCGAGATGGTATAATTATACAAGTTCCGTTTCTATAAAAAAAAAAACTGACAGAGCAAAAGCTTAAAGGTTGTGCCGATCAAACAGGTTGTGCGATTTTGATATGAATCATATTTTTTGCTAAATAGGTAAAAATAAAACAAATGTTAAAAAGCATGATTCTCCATTGGCCAATGGACATTACATTATTCTCCAATGAAATTTACGATAAAATCTGTATACAGTGTATTCCAAAATTAGGTATACAGTATTTCAAAGTTTATTTAATAAAAAAAATAACAATGTTGGAAATTAATCAACGATGTTAATAAATGAATTGATGGGGAAATTTGCAGCGTTTTTATTGGGGAGTAGGCCTAATGCTTTATCGGCGAATGAAGAATCGTACTTTTTAATTTTTTATCTATTCAACAAAAAATAAGATTTATATCAAAAAAAAAAGTTTTAGTTTCTTTATAAATCGGCACAACTTTTAAGGTTTTAGCTTTGCGAAAGTTTTTAACATTAACATTTCCGGCACCTGGTATTTTTAAGTAAAATAAGTCAATACAAAATTATGTTAACATCAAAATTGTTTTTTTTTTTTGTTGAAAACAGATTTTTTTTTTTAGAGTTTTAAAATAATTATAATCGATTCGTTTAAAATTTAATTGTCTTCTAATTGATAAATAAAACTTAGTACAGTATTAGTGATAAAAGAAACAAGCTTTTTTTGTTATTTAAACTTCTCCCTAATCAAAAATGTTTAAACGCGTTATAATTATTTTTTTCTAAGCCTGTAAATTCATTTTTTTAAACATTTTGTTAAGATTACCGGCATTAAGTTTCTATAGCCACATGGCTTTTACAAAGCGTTGATAATAGTTTACAACGTTTGAAAAATAGTTTCTAAACCGTTTTTTCATACGGCATACCGTTAGTAAATCAGTAACAGTTAAACCGTAAAAAAAAAAACAATATTGTAATTAATTACTTCTATCGAGTTTTTTGCTCTCTCCTTCAAGCTTAATTAGTCTTTGATTTCTAAAGAAAAGTCAAATCCGACACGAAAAGCCTAGATTTTGAAATGATTGATCTTCTTCCACTCATCGAAGTGGTCTCGAGCGGCGATAATGAAAAGTTGAGGAAAGCTAGCAGCAGCAGCGGCGATACTTACTGCGATAGTGATAGCATCATAGCAGCAGTGTAGTTCAGACTGCGCTTCAAAACTGATGTTTAATTCAAGAGCGAGATAGAAAAAAAAAAAATACGTTGGTATTATAGGCCAACTAAATCGATCTTTCTCTATTTCAATCGATAGAAGTCTTAGAGGTCAAAACATGTTACGTGGGTCCGCAAATAAAATAAGCGTTTTTCACTCTATTCTCTTGCTAAAACAATGGAGAAGGATTGTTTAGACGCCTTGTCACAAAAATAAAAGGTCACTCGAACCAAGATATACAGCTATACCGTAGATGCTCGAACTATTAAACCTTTCGCTTAACAGGACACGATCTGTGGACAGATGTTTCCTCACAAAAACAATACTGTACTTTTCTGCGTAGAAAATAAAAATTACTAGTTACATTGTTTTATTTTTCAAACCGTGAGGTGCAGGAAACATCTCGATAATAACAAAAATGTAAAAAGTATTTTATTTTATTATTTATGCGAGAAAAAAAATAAATAAATAAATTAAACATACTGGAATTTCAAACTTATAATCTAAATTACTTTTAATGATATATAGTATATTTTTTCTAGTGTTAATATTTATCAAAATTTTATTTTTTATTACATGTATAATATTTGCTTCAGCAATAAATGTCAATATAGACTGTCATTTAAATTGATATTCGAACATCCGCCCACACAATATTTTTGTAAATACATTTTAAGTACGGTAATCGTCTTTCAGTAGAAACTGTCAATAGTTGCCACAACAATATATTTTTTTCTTAGCAAAACTGACATAGCCTACAGAACCTTATAGTAATACAGTACGAGATCGTACATATTTTGCAATTGAAGTAAGCAAAAAATGTCACCTTCATCTTTGGAGATTGCACTACATTTGAAAATTGGATCACTTTAAATTTGAACTTATTTTCACGCTTTTGCGGAATTTGTAATACAGTATAAAGAGATAATTATAAATTAAGCAAAATATATTTTACTAGCCTTAAAAAATAATCAAAATAATAGTCTATTGTGACACTCAGATAATCAACCATGCTGAAGTGGCGGCAGAGAGTTACGAAGGGCCAGAATGCCGGCTTATTCTGACTATTACAATTATGAGCAAAATAATCATCTGCATATTTTCAAGAAGCGACTGTTGGTAGCATATTAAACTGTAGAAATTGTAATTTATACATAAAAATAAATACCGGAAGAAACAGAGTTAGAATATTACTACTGTATTTATAAGAAGAGGTAGCCTATGTTATCCGGGTCGATAACACAAAACTGTCTGCTGCCGGCCATGTTTATTAATTATTAAAATAATGTGCAGACACATCTTATGTCTTTGGCGCCCAAGTGCATACGAACAGCTGAAATAATCCTTCAATTTGACAAATATAAACCACTTGGTCCGCCTTCTTGATACCTGCGTCCTTGGCAATTGCCCCGGTGCCAATTCTTTGTATGTCGTTCTATTTATAAGAGGTCTTCCATAATTAATTTTGCTCCAGCTACAGTATAATAACTTCCGCATTGTCTTAACTCCTTTCACTCTGGTTCCGTTAAAAAATAAATTGCTATAAAGTGCGTCTTGTATTTTGTACAAAAACGCAAAAGTAGGTTATGCCGTGTGGGATCACAGTGAACCGACAATTTTTATCAGCAATTTTTATTATTTTATTATAACAAAATTTATTAATTGAAAAGTATCTGTACATTTGAAACTTATTTGTAGTTTCGACGGTTGAAATATGTGCACATTTTTTTTTTAGCTAAAAGCTATTAGACTTTAATTATTGTAGACCTACCATTAAAATTCTACTTCATAAATGTAGCAAACACGGTAATTTCTTTTTATTGAGATGATTGTATTTTTTCTTTAACGAGTTTATATTTTTTTTTCTATCTTTATTTTTGCACGATCGCAAAAAATATTGACAAAATTATTGAGAAGAGGAATACAATGTTGCTTATATTATACTCGTAGTATCAGCGACTATCATATCTTACATATTTATTTCCGGTGGTAAAGAAGTATAATCACGTCTCTTTTATCATGCAATCGAGTATACAGTATATGACATTAGTTTTCATATTATTATTATAGTGTAGGAAGCTGGAATTATGTTTTCCGAAAGCACGCAAACTCCCCCGTCTCTTAGAATTTTGTCTAGAAACGCAACCAATGTTCTATTCCTTCTTTCACCTTAGATTCAACAGCGATCGATCGATTTCCATCTTTCTAGCCAAACCATACTAAAAGTCTAGAAAGTTATCATGCTAATATAGTGTTTCTCAAGCTGTGTGTCGCGAGACATTATTAGCTACGAGTATAAAACTCATTTGAGCTTTTTTTTTATGTAAAAATTAATAAGGTTTTAGTGAACTTTTACCTTTATTTTGTTGACAAATTTTAATTACTTTTTTTTTAAAAAACCAAATTTGATTTTAACAATTTTTTATACGTTTTTCTTGAATAAATTTCATTATTTTTAGAAAATTTAATCATTAAATTTTATTGCTTCATTAATAAAACTTTTATTTTAGAAATAATTGTTTGTCTAGTTACACTGGTAGTGTGTCTTAAAGTAAAAAAGGTTGAGAAACCCGGTACTTTTATTTAATCTGTAACGTTATATAAAAAATTACATAATTACTTTCAAATAATTATCTAACTGAATTAATTATCGGCGATAACAACAGCAGTTCTAAGGCGCGCACGCTAATTTGAGAAAAAAATCGATCGTTCGCTTCTTATTAAAATTCCTTTTGTTCCATTTTTCACACTCCGATATAGCGGTAGAAAAATTGATGGAAATTAATAATTGACATAATTTTCTTTCGCAGGTTTCTTTGGTTAAGTGGAACGAGCCCTATCAAAAGTTGGCTTCTTGTGATAGCAGCGGCATCATTTTTGTGTGGATCAAATACGAAGGACGATGGTCAATCGAACTGATCAACGACCGAAACACTCAGGTTAACCAGAGGAACGCCAATTATTTCGTAACATTCTTAAATTACATTTTATCTTTATATTCTATTTTTATTTTTGTTTGTCAATATTTAAATGTGTAAACAATTTCTGTTTTGAATTTTTTAAATAAATGTGAGGGCTATAATTATTAAACAATAGGGAATCATTAACTAGACATTTAATAAAACATATTGTGCAAAATACGAAAATCCCCATTCAAGCAAAATACGAGTATATTAAACCTTAAAATTGTACGCTCAATACTTTATAATTGAGAAGTTACGGTAATTGCTTTTTTACTGCCTTTGAAATAATTATTTAGCGATTTTACCGTATTAACTTTTATTACTTTAAGTAACATTGATTTTATGGATTTTTTTAAAAAAAGCCTGAGCAATTTTTTAAAAATGTAAAATTTTTAAAATATGCTAACATAAATACCAAATTTATTAAAATTTATGATGAGGAGTTAACGAAAACTTTATTGCTGGGCTGAGAAATAATCTCCCAATTGTTTTCACTGTACATGTATTGATAAAAATTAGCATTTTGATTAATGATTTCAAAATTTCTTGATTTCTTTAAATTAATTTAAAATTGGAAATTTTGGATTACTTATAATTACATACAGTAGTACGTTAGCTTTTATTAATTCTTATTATTTTTTAATTCAATTATTTAAGTTAACACACACTTTAGAAAATTACCCCCCGTTAAATCACTTTGAAATTAAAGTTGTTCACAAGAAGATAAAATTAATACAAGTTGCTTTTTATATCCAAAATAATAATTATTATTAACGGTGCTTAAAGTGGATGCAATCATAGTTCATACACTATTAGCCAAGAAGCTGCGCTTGAGGCGTCTCGTCTAATGGGACTCTTAGTTTGAAATAATATTCTAGAGATAGCCTCCGTTAATATGTGTTACTGTGTATACATTATTCTGGGATATAAAATAACATCTAATGCTTCAGTATCGTATTCTTTAGTGAGTAGGTTTTTCAGTTCATAATAATTATCACGATACATACAGTACATTTATTTAAGACATTAAAACATTACTGAGAATTAGTTATCAATGCATCTTTTAGCAATTATTTTTTTTTTTATTTTTGTGGCTTTTAATTAAATTTAAACTTTTAAATATTTTTTGCATTAAAATCTGCTTATATTTTGTTACCAATAACAAATTTAGCTACGGTACTATTTTTTTTTATGCTGATCATAATTTCTTAAATCATGTACTGGTAGATAAAATAATTTACGTGGTGGTTGCCGATTGATTAATTTGTGATAAGTTACAACGCATGAACAGGCTTTTTTAATTGTTTCAATGTTGTTTTAATCGTTTTCTAAAAAGTCGTTCGACTAAATTTTATGGGTTTGGTAAAAATTATTTTGTTGCAGTTCACCAAAACTTTAAATCTAGAATTTTTTGTTAAATCTAGATTTAAAATATTGGTGACAACAAGATTTTATATGATATTATTATGTAGGTGACGGACTTTTCATGGAGTCACGACGGTCGAATGGCTTTGATCTGTTACCAAGACGGTTTCGTGTTGGTAGGATCGGTTGCCGGTCAAAGATATTGGTCATCGATGCTGGACATCGAGGGTACCATCACCTGCGGAATTTGGTCTCCGGACGACCGACAAGTACCGCCTATTTTACTTAATAAATATAATTTTAAGCAAAACTCAAGAGTGAAAAATACTTTGCAGGTGTTGTTCGGCACAAGTGACGGTCAGATAGTGGTGATGGATGTGCACGGAGTGATGGTGGCTCAACTGAAAATCATAGACGGAATTTCCATCATCTCTATGGGATGGTCATGTGAAAAATTTAAGATGGAAGAGGATGATGAAGGTGACGAATGCGCTTCAATCAAATCAAACAAATGTAGTTGATTGATTTTTTTATCAATAAATGTTATATAATTTATTCGATTAAATCTAATTCAAATTACTTTAGCCGCCGATAAACAAGCAATTTTGGCCGTGTGTTTCAAAAATGGTTTAATTTATATTATGAGAAATTACGATGACGTCTCGCCTGTTCATATCGTCACTGGACTCAAAGGTAAATAGAAATTAATCTATAATAGTTTTTTCGTTTTTTATTTTAGAAACTTTTAATTGTTGAATATTAACATGGAGCTCATGATCAAATTTTGCACCAGTGGTTACTTTATTGTGCATGTACTGTAGTTGTGTTCTGTATTTATGCATGCCATTCAAGTCTGAAACTATTGTCTTTCACCTCCAAACAAAGGGGGAAAAAACCTAATATTGTATTGTATTGCCTTGCAGGTGTAAAAATGGAATGGACAAACGCGGGGGATTTATTAGCGGTAGGTGGGGCTACATCTACATGCACCAACAACAACTCTCCCCAATATACAAATTATATTCAGTTTTACACCGACACTGGAAGACTACGTCATTCGCAAACCATCCCTTCCACGCAGGTAATTCACAAATAACCATCGCGTGCCTATTGTGTATCTGCGTGGCAGTAGGGAAGAGACAGTAAAAATTCCCCTCCAATATAATAATTATTCTCTCGTCGATTTCAGCATCAAATCTCGGCGATAACATGGGGCCATAACGACAAACGCATTTTTATTGCTACCGGTCCTTACATTCACGTGGGTTGGGTGACCCGGAAGGTGGCCACTCTCCAACTGTTGAGCCAGCTGGCCATTTATCATCATCTATCCCTAGAAAATCAAGCCAATTGCCTTTCACTGCCTAAAAAGCTTTTGACATTGGTCGTCGGACTCTTCACGCCAACTCTGAAGGTTCATTAACACTAAAGACCATAACCCTCTATTTGCGCAAAATTTAAATTTAAAACTAATTAGGAACCAAAGCGGAAACTAATAGAGTTATGGCACCGGTAGTACGCCACTTGTTTACAAATTTTCAATAAAAACGAACAAAGTTTGAACTCAAACTTTTCTATTTTGCATTGCGCCGAACGCGTGAAATTGAATTGCTCGTAAAAGTCTCGCGCAAATCGAGGGTTTATTGTAAAGTGTCGTTGCGTGTCTTAATATATTTTTTTTTTCGTTCCCCCTCGAGTAGACGTACTTCCCCAAACCTCATCAGTTAAAAGAGTTCGTGAGTCGTCCTCCTGAGGGAGGAGCTCGATACCATTGCACCATGATCAGACACGACGATGAAATCTGCCTCAACAATAATGGCACGTGTTACACCCTATATTTAGAGTACCTAGGCGGTCTGGTTCCTCTGCTCAAAGGAAAAAGAAGTAGTAAAATAAGACCAGAATTTACCATTTACGATCCTCAAGTCGCAGGTAAAATAAAAGAAGCACATAAAAATTCACTTGAATTAATTATTATTTTTCGGTGAAATCATTGTCGAAAGATGCTCGAACAGGCAGCGAGTGTTCGGTGAACGAAGAGGGCGTGAGAAACGGAAAACTGGGAGGCGTTCTATTATTAAATGGTTGCCACGGCAACGGTGTTTCTAATCAATCCGACAGCGATACCGACGATGGTTGCGCATCCCCCCGGCTACAGAGACGAAGAAAACAGATGAAAAAGTTACTAAGGGATCAGATAGAAATTGAACGAAGAATCGTCAACAGTTTAGCATACGTGGACACTCTGCCCGAGGTCAATCACGTTTTTTTATTCCACAATAATTAATACAGTATTAATAATTAACAACATAAAAATCGCTAGCAACGTAATAAGAAACTTTTGCACAGGCAGACCTTAAAGATACATTAAATAAAAGTTAATTCTGTGCCATATTTTTCCATATTACCGGTATTGAATTTTTCTGTTGTTAAATCTTGTTAAGAAAAACTATCAAGCAATGCAAATCTTGTTAAAAATTATTAAAAAAATGTAATGCGCATGCATTTAGTACAAAGTTTCTAAAAATCTAAAACTAATATAATTTTATAGTATTACATACGGTAATGTTTTTTTTAAAGGGGAGGAAGTGAATAAGGATTTTCAAATTCTCCCTCATGAAAGTATATTTAACGATTTGTTAAAGTCTGACTGCACAATAAGGAGTTTCTACTTAGTCAAACAATAAAAAAATTATTAAATGAAATAAAAGTGAACTACGAGCTTAATACCTAACTATGACCATGCGCCAGTTTGTTTTATTTAATGCTTCGTTAATGTTTGATTAGGCAAAAACTCCGTAATGACCCCCAGCTGTTCAATTAGTCGTTAATCAATTACGAAATAAAAATCAAGTGCTCAATTTTATTTTTTTTTATAACTAACCCCATTCAATAATTGCATTTTATTGTTAAAGTTCTAAAAATTTGGCAAGCAGTTCCTGCAAAAATTAATGTACATGTATAGCCTAAATTTGGCAGGCCACGAAGACGTCAATTGTAAACCCATATAATTGATCGTAACAATGTTCTGTTTGAAACTGTAAAGAAGTTAATCTTTTTTTTTCTTTAATTCAATTTTTTTTTAAAAATTTTAGCATGATTCACTCGTCATTGTTACTTCGAACATTTGGGGCACTAAATTCAAAATCAACGGCGTGGACACTAATCTTCCGACCAACTTGGGTCAAGTGACGTATAAGACCAGTCTACTTCATTTACAACCACGTCAGATGACCCTGTCAGTCACCGAATTAGGTGACGACGTGCAACTGGAAATGGATGTCAATTACAACCCTCACTTATTCTCCGAGGAAGAGGATGACAATAATAGTAAATTATCACGATTTAACAATTTACTAGGGAACACAACGGAGCGCGACAAATCCCGGATGACAGGTCGCCATGACGACAAATTATTTATTCTTTGCTCCAAATATTCCTAATACTCGACAAGTGCTTCGATTTAATATAAATTAATAATTATTTTTTTTTTGTTTCCGAAAAAGTATTCATCTAAAATATTAAATTCAAATTACGTACTGTACAACCATGAACTTCATTCAAAAACTATTTTTTATACCCTGAATAATATTTTTTTTCACATCTAAATTTAAAAGAATCCAACTGGTTTTTTTCCTTGAATTAAAGTTAATTTAAAGTTGTTTTTTTTTTTTTGAGATTAAAAATTCTAAACATTCTTTTTTTTAATTTGAAAAATTTCTTCTTTAAGGTGCCTAAATTTAATAAACCCATTAAATTTTTATCTCTTCCATAGAAATATTTTTTTGAATTAAACTAATTTAGATCAAAATTATTTCTCTAGATGCAAAATATTGTTTACATTCAAAATATTTCATAAGATTTGTTAATTTTATAATGTATAATGTGTCTTTCAGTTTCCAAACAATTATTAAAATCTAAAAATATATCTTAATCCCAAAATAACTTTTAACGTATTTTAAATCCGGTATTTTATTTAATCACATTAAAATAAATTAGTTTGCAAATATTTTTCCCTAAATTATTTTTGATCTAGAAATCATAACTTTTTAATACCGGTAACTAAAATTTAAAGTACATTACATTTCAAAAAATAATGCTTTTTCTTGATTTGATAAAAAAAATTGTTTATTAGCTAAAGATTTGCTCGTGCTCCCAAAAAAATATTTAATAATAATTGCATCCTGAGCATTTTTTCTTATTCTGGTGTTTTCTTTTTCAATTGCAGTTGATGACAGCCACGACAGCGAAGATGAGTATGGTGTATTTCCACTTTGTCAAAAAGAAGGAGCCCCGATCGCCCCGATGACCCCTCGTCAACCAAACCGCCGCTCAATTATTTCTATCTCCATGACAACCGCGATGTCGCCTTCTTGGTCGGATTTCTCATCGATTAAGCAACAGCAGCAACATCCACCTACAATTCGGCCTTCCAACTCATCCTGTTCAATTCCGGATCAGCCATCAGTGAGCGGCGAATCGGACGAATACGTAGATTTCACCGCATATCCGGATTTGATGATAATGCAGCGAGATCCTCCGAACGCTGAACGCGAAGGAATGTGCGAAACCTGCGCGTTTTCGAACCAAACAATATCAAATCACTGTGATAATACCGAAGAAACTCCGGTTGAAACTCGTGGAACCACGAGTTTCAACTGTCATACTACTGTCGGCCCTTCGACCAATGCCTTGCCACATCGATTTCATCCCTCTCCTCCTCCTTCTTCTTCTTCACTCGCCGACAATCGGTCGACCAGTTTCATTTCGGGAAGCAGTAAGAAACTTTCTCCCACCCTTCCTTCTCCTTCACCTGGTTTGTCTCGCGCGGATCCTAATCAACGTTCGTTACGATGGGCCGAAAAAGCTTGCGAACTGAAATTCATCGACGATGATGAAGAAGGAGCGTCGTCGCAACAGCAGTTGTCGGACGAAAGATTACTCAACAAGTGTCGTAGTCACAGTGTGGGCCAACTTAGCGCGCTTACGGTTTCCCATTCCACCAGTGCCGGCCAAGATAACCTGCACAACGTCGATCTCACTCTACGCGAACTTAAACGTAGGTTAATTTTATCAGGAGACGGGGAAAACGTAGCTTCGAGCAAAACTCAAAACGTAGAACAGCAACGCTCTCCGCCCTTAGTTCAGTGCGGGAAAAGTCGGAGTTTGGATTCTAAACAGGAAACTGCGTCGCGAGTAGAAAAGAAACGATTGCCTCAGCGTAAACCCTTAGAGAAGCTTCCGGTCGATGTGCCTCCTCCCTCACTTCCGGTAGCAACGTCTCCTACTCCTCTTCAGGTTCCGTCGTCTCCTCGACCAAATTTTAAAAATCTTTTCAATCGTTCCGGTGCTTACTCCAAACTCATCGGCTCGTCTACAACTCCACCTGCCGTGAGAACTGCTCCATCGTCACCTTTATTATCATCCTCTCGACCATCTTCGCCGCTTTTAGATAGGAATATTCTTAACGTTGCTTCTCCCACTCCCAGAAAAGCCGATTTCAAATGCAAACAAAAAAAGAACGATTTGAGAAAAAAATCTTTGCTCAATAGCCCTTTGCTCTCGAGACGATCGAGAAGGACCAAAGTAGTGGAGAGTTCGGACGATGAAGTGACTTTAAGTGGAGATGAAGCTGGATCGAATTCGAGATCATTTTCACCAAACAATAGTTTTAAGGAACAAAATAAAGCCAATAACAAGGTAAAAAATAATAATTTTTTTTTTTTTTTTGCAAATTTGATTGTACGTTTTACGGTGTGGCGTAAAAGTAATGAGACGTCTTATTAAAACATAAAATTGATAAATCAGTTCTTTAAATTTTTTTATCTTATCACTTATTTCAGATAAAAAAAGAGCGAGTATTGAATGGGAGTAATTGTAATTCCCCATGTAGTAGCCCTTGTCACAGTCCCACTATAACGAATCGAAGTCATCGAAATGCTCGCGAATTCATCATGCACAATAAAGCTCCGTTATGGAACGAAAACAGTCAAGTGTACCAATTGGATTTCGGTGGTCGAGTGACTCAGGAATCAGCTAAGAATTTTCAAATCGAGTTCCGTGGAAAACAGGTACGTTATTAAAAACACAACACATTCGCGATCAATTATTTTCTTATTAAGTTATTGTGATTTCAGGTAATGCAATTTGGTCGTATCGATGGTAACGCCTACACCTTGGATTTTCAATACCCGTTCACTGCAATTCAAGCCTTTGCTGTGGCTTTGGCCAACGTTACTCAACGGCTCAAGTGAACGTTCCCCAAGCGGGTTTTTAGAAAGAAAGATTCTCTTTTGGGAAAAAGAAAAAAAATCTTAAAAGAAAACAAAGCTGCTTTGAACCAATTTATATGCCTTTTTCATTTTATATATTGCCTTACATCAAAATACAAAATTTTTCAAGCAAAAATATTCTATTAATTGAAAAATAGTAATGATAAAAAAAAAGAGTTCGGATTTCTGGTAAAAACTGTATATTTATACGATGCCGGTAATAATTTCCTAATTTCTGAACTCATGAATTGCTCCTTCTTCCAAAATACAGTAGAATTAAAACTTAAACCTACATTCGAAACAAAGTTTGCAGTCAATAACTACAGGATTTTTTTTGTAATTCCTAATACTACATTATTCTAATAGATTTAATTTAGATATGTGGCTATTTTTTTATTTGACTTTCGACTTCTCATTCACGTAAGGTCGAAAACGAGTTAGACTCTGCTATTAGGCTACTTAGGACAGATAATTGTTTCTGAGAAGCATTGCAATCTGTACTGTAAACTATATTTTTAATGATGGAATTATTGTTTATCATTTAAAGATTCAAGCATCAGTTTTAAATTAATGCCTTTCAAATACAAAATTAGATATTATATTTTTAAGTAAATTTAAACATGTCAGTATTTTTTTTTTTATATAAAAAAAAATTAATATTGTTTTAATGAAGCATTAATTGACGTGAGGAAAAGTGGTGTTTAAAGATTATAATTTTAACTTTTCCCCATACAAATGTCTTGTTCGAAGGCCTACAAACAATTTTCACATCAAGGCTGTACATATTGATACATAAATACAAAAGTATACACCTTACTACAATACAGTACCGGTATTTATAATTACAGTGTTATCATTTTCTTTTATTTAAAAAAAAAAATGAAAGCGCCATCTATCCTAAGTAGCCACCTTAAAATTAAATTTAACAAAACTCGGCAGATTCTCTGGATGAGTATCAACGTGAAAATCGAAGCTTACAATTATTCTCAGGAAAAGATACGTTGCGCAACCATCTGTCCTGAGTAATGTTTATCTGCAGACTCGTTATATTTATAAGTCTCACAAGTGAGCAATTATTAAAACCTTACACAACTCTGCATGAGCTGAAAGCTAGCCCAGAGAAGTCAGCATACAATTTAGTGTTAAATTTAATTGATCACTTGCAACCACAGAATTAAATTTCATAGCAATTGCTTACAATGTTATGTCCTTCAATTATTGGTGTACACTGTACAAACGGTAACAGTCTACCTGGTATGTAACCGGAAATCATTGTTCCACAAAGAAAACCAGTAAACATAAACAAACTTTAAGCCAGTTTTAAGACAACTTATTTTATTTCCTAACATTAAACTAATATATAACTTAGTTATACCTTGTCGCCATTAGTGTTCGCGAGTTAAAAGTTTCTGTTAAGATTTTTATGGTGCTTGTAAAAACAATTATTGTTGCCTTGAGTAGTTTTTAAAAGTATTAAAAAATGCCTTAAAATTAGACTAAGACGGACTTACAGAACTTTTTCTTTTGGCAAAACTTAAATAAATGCAAGTGTGGCGGTTGAGAACATAATGTTGCGGCGACAAATTAAATATTGCATAAAATGTTTCCTTTTTATAAATCTGAATCAAAGTTTTGTTTAACGATATTGAATATCGGAGTATAATTTTCGTAACTACTGTACTGAACATTACTTCATTCGCGCGTTTCCAAGGTCAAAAGCGTGAAGTATGATTAAAAGTTAAGCAATTATTATTAACCCTCAGGTGAAACTAAAAGAATTTTATATTTCCTATTATAGAACGACGAGGTATCATAATAGTTCAGCAAAATAAATATTAAAATAAAATTCGATACAAATATCGATCATTCCATTCACCCACATATCCTCTTTAACATTATTATTATTATAAAACAATTTTAAAAACAAACTCGACCTTGACAATAGTATTTATATTATTATAGTGAGTGAAGCACAGTTTCACTCACAAATGTGTACATAAAATGGAGTTGATGAGTTAGGAAAAACGTTGATTAATTATTTAGTGTAGCCTCTGTTTTCATGTTGCCATTGTAGTTGTGCACTAATATCGCTTTCATAATGCTTATTATCACTATGTTTATTAAATTATTACATACTATGTACATACGGATACATGATAATACAGTACTGTATATCGTTGTTGTTGCTATTATTCGCATTAGAAAAATCATTGTAATGCATTAACATATAGCATTTCGTTAAATATTGTATATTTATTAAGAGTCATCACTCTCATCAAATAAATTATGATGCATGTAAATCGATTGTTTATAATAATGATTAATTTCTCAGTTAAGTACTTTCACACATTCTTTTTGTAATAAACCATTTCTTTTTAAATTTGTGAGCAATTAATACGAAACGTTTAATTTAAAATACAGTATTTGTTTGAAAACGTTTAAAATTATTCTGCATAACGTAAAAGCGTAGCATTTAAAAATTTTGCAATTTCTAATAATTGTTTTGTAGAATTATCACATTTCAAAAGTTGACAAACAACGCGGTAAAAATGAAGTAAAACCTAGCATGATAACTATCAGTAATTTTATATTATTTTTTAATAATATATTTAGGCTTAAATAATATTTTAAAAAGATTTCGATACAATCACGGTATGGAGTCAAATCATTTTTAAATCTGGGAATGCTATATACAGTTCTAATTATTTGACTTTAATCACATCGGTTTTTCATTATTTCAAGCGCAATTATTAATACAGTAATAAATTATTAATTAGACATAAAACATTTGGCGCACGATGAGCTCCTTGCAGTAAGTCTAATTTGAACTAATTTTAAATTAATAATTAATTTAAATACTTAATTTATATTTTTACCTTGGTTAATTCATTTGATGATTTTGGTAAACATTTTAGATGTTATTGACATTGGTGGATGATGCGCGACACAAACCCGGAAACTTTTTGGAGCAAGTTGTTTTGCATGACGAGCACGGTTCCCCTATCTTGTACATGCTGCCCCCCTTCATGTTTCCGCTAATTTAATCACGATAATATAATAATATTGTACATTAGTTGTAATATCAATCGGTTGGCAATAATTATTTTTTTTAAAATACCTTGGACCGTAGTTGCATACATAATATTTAGTAAAGAAAATTCCTTTTTTATAATATGCAAATCCACAGCCAACGGCATAAGAATCGGCCCAAACAACCTGTAAAACAAAACGAATGTGTACCCGACGTAACATTTAGCAGTTTTAATTTATAAAAAAAAATAGTGTTTACTTAATGACAAAATTTAATTTACGAAATATTAAAAAGAAAATTAAAATTTGGTAACTGCAAAGAGCTTAAATTAAGAATTTTAATTTTATATGTTTATTATAAATTGTTATAAAATAAACATTTTCATTATTATAAATTTAATGATCAGATCGATGCTACTTTTGCGCTTTTTAAAAAATTAAGAGATTTTGGTCGAGTGTTGAGAAATTCATAAACTTACAATAATAAAATTAATTGCTTCAATTGACCTTTATAATTAATTAATTAATTATAAAAATTTAAATTACTATTTAAAATTAAATTTTACTTCTAAATTTTTTTTAAAAATTTGTTCACTACACTGGTTACAGACAGCAACTTTTGTTAATTTTAAAAAAAAAACTATATCAAAGCTGGAAACGATTTATAATACCGCAGATGCAAACTTTAAGCTCTATTATTAACAATTAAATACCATTAAAAAATACCGTACCAGGAATCAAAAAGATTTAAGAATCATTTCCAAAAACAGAAAGTAATTTAATTTACTGTAACGACAATTTAAAAAATCGGTTTTTACCTGGGTGTAGTGACCTGTGTTCATTCCGAAATTAAATGGTTTAATATCTTTGGGGTCAAACATTTTAACCTCGTCGAACCACGGTTTTACAGCGTCGTTACTGAAATTGCTTTTCGAATTCTTATTCACGGACAAACCAAATGTAGCCAGGTTTTGTCCAGCAGTGTCGGGAAAACTTTCTAATTAATTGCGTTAATTAATTATTGAATGAACAAGTGAAACTAAAAATTTGTCCTACCAGTTACGCGATTTTTGTCGTGGTTAAAGTTACATTGATTTGCCCACCTTTGCGCAACGACGGCCAATTGCTCATCCCAAATCTATCGCATAAAATAAGCAAACATTTTTATTAACGCAAATATAAAATGAAATGTTTTGTACCATTTCTTTCATATTTGAAGCTTTTGGTTGTCCATTCTGTTTACCAGTGGCAACTTTCTGCCGCAAAACATTGTGTGCATTCAAAATATCTTTTATAGTGTCTTTGCCGACCCCTGATGAAATTATATTGCAGCCCTATTAATAATAATTTATTTTTTAATTTCAATTTTTTTAAAAAACCCATTTTTCAAATTTATATTACTCACCGAATTTTCTTTATATAAGCACATTGTATGAGTAGGACCAAATTTTTTGCAATAATTAATTTCACCAAAAACATGACATTGTCCAAAAACGAATAATAAAATATAAATCAACAACATCTTAAAAAAAAAAAAAAGCTATTAAGTTAACAATTTCAACGAAGCTGTCACTGATGTACCTTTTCCGTTTATTTAGTTGTGCTCTAATTTGCCGACTAGAAATACAGTATAAACACTCCTGACAATTTGAAAGACGACCTGAGGCTTAAATGATTCTGATATTTAGATCAGACGAGTTTAAATACTCGCTTCTGACAAATAAAAAACAATCATCTAATTTATTTAAGCAGAGTCCAGACCTTTTCAAAAAACAAAATTACGAGGCCCGGTGCAGCCAAGTTTTCTAAGCCCCCCCCCCCCCCTTTAACCCACTTAAAAATTAAAAAGTATTAAATATTTGTTCATGATCGATCAAATTTAACCAGACTAATCTTAGACTAATCCTACAATAATTATATGATCAGATTAATGTAAATTTAGATATAAAATTACACAGAAAAACAGAAAAATGTATCGCTTTATCATACTCAAACTCAAATGTGTGGCTCGGGGCCACTGTGATTGCTGCTGGCCTCCCCCTCGCTTTTTGGACCTGTCTTAAAGGATAAATAATATTACATTAAAGTGTGCAATTTGCGCTTTATTGCTCCAAATAAAATTGTATTCACGTGTTAATAGACGATAACATTTATAAGGATTTTTTCACACTCCTTATAAAAAAAAAACTATTTTACGAGATCATTATATGTATGGCAATTGTAATTAAGATGTTCCGATTTGATTTAACATATTAAGTTATACAAGTTATTTGCCTTAAGTTTATTTAACCTTTTGAGGAAATAATCCGTTAATGAAAGTCAGTTTACTTTATCTTTACAGAAGTTATTTCAAAAAAAAAATAAATTTAATTTTAAGTTCCAGCTGGGTAAAATTAAATTAAGAATTACTATAATTTAACATCATTCTGTATATTTTCAATAATGACAATGGTTGTTCTTTCTTGAATGCATTGAGAATTACAACAAATCAAAAATTAATTTTGATTAAATAAACAATTTAAGCTGAGCATTTAAACGCAAAATTTCTTATACAAATTGTCCGATTTTTAGAAGAGGAATCCACATCCAATCGCGAGCGAGTCAACCCAAACTACCCGTATGTCAAATAATTATGAACAAGGAAGCGCGTAAGAGTGTGAATTAAATTATTAAAATTATCATACTATACCGGTACAGACATTAAAATTCAATGCCTTGATACTACAGTATTGGTGTCAAATAATTGTACTTCATCAAACCACATTTTAATAGCCTCACCACTAAAATTGGGTTTGGTGTTTTTCGAGTCTGTTGAGCCCGTGTATGCAACGTTTTGTTCAACAAAATAATGTATTAAACGTTTCGGTAATTTAAATTTATTACAAATTACATTAGTCTAACATTAATCATCTCCAATACTGATCATCTCTACTTATTAGGAGTTAAACGTTTACCATCATGGCCAAATGTGCATTAATTGATCAGCCCATCTCTGTGCCACCTCAGCTAAATCATTGTTCCAATGATAAATATCGTTTCAATAAAATAAATTACAGAATTAAATTAATATTTAAATAATTGACAATATCTTTTCAAAGTATTTTTATATCTTTAAATAGTCCTATTGTATATTTGTACCTCTTCCGGAAATGATAGACTACCGGTACTTATAGCTACGCATTTTCATTGAAATTGTTCGATGCATTATTGGCAATTACTTGATAAATATTCATTAACAAACTAATCCTTGTAAACTAATTTTGACCAATAATTAACTAACAGATAGGCTACAAAGATTCCCATTTGTCCCCATTTTACAGAGAAACTCAAAATGTTTATTATGTACCGGTAAAACTTTTAATTTTTATTTAAATAATTAAATACAAAAATAATTTTTAATAAAGCAAAAATGTTATAAAAATTTGGTAGATGCACTATTAGTGATTAACAAATTATTTACTCAGTACTCCAAATACTCACCAAATTATTTATTCAATAGCAACTGTGATTTTTAACCTGTCACTTACATAATCCTACTCACATACTAATATTACTATAAAAATTACAAGGAGTGCGATATTGGGAAATGAAATCAGCCAGATAAAATAAAAATACCGATAGGCCTACCTAATCTTTCAGTTTGTATTTTGTTTTCAAATAAAATATTTACAGTACCGGTACATAAAATATTGTAAAATTTTAATCTTTGCGCTTGTTGGATTATTTTTTATAACAGACCAAATTTTGTTAAAAACTTTTTTTTGTCAAAATTTTAATTTGCTGCCCCGATGTCACCTAGCCTAATTAGAAATTCGGGTAGATTAAAAAGTGTCAAAGGTTTGCAAAATTGTAGGCCTACATTATAAAGATGATGATTTTGGCGTCTCCTCCTCCCCCTTCTTTTTTTTTTTCGCGTGGCCCAATTTCAAATCAAACAATCAATTAGATTGGATAACAAATTTTTTTAAGGAAAATGTTCACAGGAGGAAAATGTCAGAGCCTTCGTAATGCCAGTTTTCGAACTTATAAAAATTACGTTTTCGTGATGAAAACCTAAGATTTATAAGTTCAAATTTTATCAATGACATGTTATATCGACACCATTTCGTAATATTAGGAAGTAACATAACGTTAAGAAAAAACCCCCAATAAATCGAAAATATCTCGGGCATGCCGCTGCTTAATCGGATGTTATATAAATAAAATAAGTCTCACACACATACAACACGCTGCATTTATTACCATAAAATTTAACTCGAACAACCAATCATAATAAAGATTTTTAAATGTAATAATTAACATAATCGTATGTATTTTTATTTTACTGGTACAGTAATTTAAAATTGTATCCTTAATAAATGTTCTTTTCTTTACCTTAAACTCGCTTGAAGAAGATTTAGTACTGCAGCATTTATATGTAAAATTGATCTACATGTATTAAAAATATATTAATTACGGAAAATATATTTTTAAAGGAGAGTCACATAGCCTATAGACAAATATTATTCTTTCAGTTTCTGAAAAGCATTGCCATTTGTACTAAAATCCTTGCATTTGAAAATTACAGATAAGCCTACTGTATATTTTTAAAGGTTAAATTACTACAAAATTACATCAATCTATAGATTCAACCATCGACTTTAAATTAAAGCCTTTCAATATCAAATTAAAGGTTTTCTTCGAAAAAATAAAAAAATAAATGAAGAATTATTTTAAATATGTCAATATTTTTTAAACTAAAATTACAGTATTTTGATGGAACATATTAATTGGCGTGAGGTAGTGCACGTCCAAAAAATACTTTTTTAATAAGTTATAATTTTACATTTTTCTATTAAAATGTCTTGTTCAATTTAGGACTACAAACCACGTTTAAGTTGTACCAAGGCCAAAAATATTGATACATACTTAAGACTTAAGTTACATAATTATAGGCATACGCTTTATTATAATTTATAATTATACTGTAGTGCTATAATTTTCTTTTATTAAAATAAGCAGTCACGTTAACATTACATTTAACCACTGCAACTTAATTGAGCACACGCAAATCCAGAACTTCATTTCAATTGCTTATAATGCACGTCATTAATACAGTAATAAGTATACAGGAAGTCGTTAAAAAAAACAGAAACGTACTGAATCGTGCACACAAATGTAATTATTGGGTGCCTTAGTCAGTGGCGGACTAAGTACTTGAGAGGCCCGAGGCACAATTCAATTCTGAAGCCCCCCTCCCACTAATTATTTTTACTACTCATGGATTGAAAATAGTAAGTTATATTATAAAAAAAAAACCGCCGAGCTTGTCACTGAGTGTATTCCCTCAACAAGACATTTCAGACAACCTTAAAATTAAACAACGCGCAAAGAACACCTTAAATGCGAAAAGAAAACAACCTTAAGAAACGCGAAACACCTTACGATTATGACGTCAGAGATGACGCCAACGGAAAACCAATCACGAATATATCAATAAAAAAAAACTCCCAAACCCCCCTTGCAACGACTTAAAATTAAACTTAACTAGGACCAATGGCAAAAATAGCGCAAAATTAACGTCGAACGCAACTTGAAGACGAAAAACTTTGAATGCGCAACCTCTGAAAATGTTAGTAACATCCTAACGCAATACATCCTGCTTTCCGTTAGTGGCAGTGAGGCGGAAATTGGGAGTGCAGGACACTGGCTTTGTATTGCTTTCGTAGACTAACTTAAAATTAATACCTTTCCTTATAGACTATAATCCGGATCCATCGATGAACGAAAATCCCCAGAAGTAGGCTGACGAATCGAGAGATTCATCAAACTACTTCCCGGGGGCCATTGGATTTTTTGCGCATTAAATAACATAAAAACCTAACCAGTAGGTGACCCATCGATTTAGACCACCTCAAACCGCACGTCCTACCCCGTTCAGTCCTGGCTATTGAGGTCGTCATGATGTGGACACACGGGAACACATAAGCTAATAATGGCGCTAAAAAAAAAAAAGAAGCACTTCATTAAAAAAATGTCTAAATTATTAAAAATAACAAATCGTTTTGGGGAGAAAAAAGATCCAGAAATACAAAAATTAGTACCGGTAATTAAAAAAAAAACAGATTTCGTTTTGAATTCCTCAAATTTTCACTTTCAAAACTCGTTGCCTGTATACAAATTATTAATACTGTACAGTATTACTGTATAACAGTTACCTGTACCATAATATCTTGAATCACATAAATAATGCTACATTAATAATTATATGCGTCATATTTAAATTACTGTACAGCATTTAAGCTTACTCCAAGATTTAACATTTGAATTATGTCACAAAAAGAGGTTCACATCACTAGCACTGTAATGTTATTGAATACTGTATACGTAAATAGCTATGATTAGAATACACCTCATGGGAAAGCTGCTATGCATCAAGTGTCATTGGCATTATTTATTAACGCAATTAAACCTACATAAAATGTTCTTTTGATTAAGTTTTGATAATAAATAATTATGTAATTTCAGGATTAGATGAATTTCATGCGTTTTATATACAGTTACGTGTAGTTGAGAGTAGCGGATTGGGAGTGAAAATTTGGCCGTTTGAAACGGTCAGACTCGATTTCAAATTACCTCGCTTCTAAGTTGTTAAATTATGTGGAATCCACGGCAAATTGTCCACGAAGTTAAATTCTTTAATTTCACGATAAACTACTTATAAACAATAGCACTTTCACTTTAAAATTGAAATAAAAATTATAATTATGAGAACCGCGATGACTAACAACATTCCAAATTACTGTATCCGCCATTTGTATACCACCGGTTGCCTCTAAAACCCGAAACGCCAATCAATTCAAAATTAAAATTTTAGATTCTATAATTATAATATTTAATTATATTGTAAAAATAATTATCATTTTAAATTATAATTTATCTATAAAGTTTAGTTTAAAAAAATCAACCAAATGATTAAATTTAAAAATTTGCGAAATGCGAATCAGGTTTTATTGTTTTTGTAAACCAAGTCACTACAAAGAGGCTCACGATAAAGGAGTAACACTATATTTATTTTGGTGACCTCCTTTATCGTGTGCCTCTTTGTAGTGACTTTATGTTTTAAAAAAAAAAAGTGGTTATTGAAGATTCCGACAAAATGCCTAATTTCCATTACTGTACAATAATATTATAAAACCGGAGACGAGAAATTTTTTCGCTGCTACTCATGGGCAAAAAAATTGTAAGTAGTACATGTTCTAGTATTCTAAAATAGTAGTGTTGGAAAAAATGCCAAATTTGCCTCTTTTTTTGGAGGCCTCCTTGATTGTCGAGGCCGTAGGCGGCGTAGGTGCGCGTCTAATGGATACATAATTTTAGACCACTTTCCGTGCAGGCTCGAAGCACTGTACAATCAATAGACTTTCAATGATCAAGAACAATTTTATTTCAGATTTGCACCAGTTACAAATATAAGCATGTATCTTATTTTTAAATACCGGTATCTTATTAATTTTTATACTAGTCTACATTTTTACCTTGAATAACCGAATTTTTGACTTTTATAGACTTTTTAGATGTTGTTGCTATAGCCTATTGGTAGGTGTCACGGTAATTCGAGACAAAGACCGGGAAAATCGTTGGAGCAGGTTGTTTTGCATTCCGAGCAGGGTTCCCCTATCTTGTACATGCTGCCTCCAATCATGTTTCCGCTAATTTAATCACCACATAATAATAATATTGCACATTAGTCGTAATATCAATCGGGTGGCAATTATTTTTTATACCTTGGACCGTAATTGCATACATAATATTTTTTAAAGAAAATTCCGTCTTTATAATATATAAATCCGCAGCCGACGGCATAAGTGTCCGCCCAGACAACCTGTAAAATAAAAAAAAGCGGTGTATCCAAAATGACGTTAAAGTTTGTGTCTTATATGAAAAAGAATTATTTACTTCCTAGCAAAATTTATTATGCCATAATTTTAGTTTGACATCACAACTGTTTACCACAATAATTAAACACTTAAGTTCAATTAACATTTTTCAATTTATAAATTTAATGATTTCATTACGATTTTTTAATACAAAAAAAAAAAAAACAATAGCACATTCTTAAAAAATTACTGGACTTGCAAATTATAAACTATTAGTAGATGCAATTGAACTGTTTGCAAATAGCAGCATAACTTATATTATTTCGAAAAAATAAACGCAAATAAAGTTGGAAATGTTTTTCAATCCCACATCTGATGCAAAACATAAGCAATGGCATTATTATTAATAATAAAAGATCGTTGAAAAAATTAAAAAATGATAATTAAGTAACATTTTCGGTAAAATCCAGAATTAATATAAAGCCAATGTGAAAAATTAGTTAATACCTGGGTATAGTGACCAGTGCTCATGTTGAATTGAAATGGTTCAATATGGACGGGGTCGAACTTCTCAACCTCGCCGAACCACCCTTTTATGGCTTCGTTGTTGAAATCACTTTCCGAATTCTTATCAACAGACCAACCAAATGTGGCAATATTTTGTCCGGCGGAATCGGGGAAACTTTCTAAGCAATTACGTTAGTGAATTAATTAGTAAACAAATTAAATTGAATTTGATCACTTAATTACCAGTGTTACGATTGGTGTCGTGGTTAAAGTTACATTGGTTTACCCACCGCTGTGCAACGGCGGCCAATTGCGCATCCCAAATCTATAACGTAAAATAAGCAAATTTTTCAAGATTTTTATTAACCAAAATAAAATGTATCGTACCATTTCTTTCATATTTGAAGCTTTTGGTTGTCCGTTCTGTTTACCAGTAGCAACTTTCTGTCTCAAGACATTGTGTCCGTTTAAAATATCCTTTATAACGTCATCGTCAACCCCTGATGAAATTTTACTGCAGCCCTATCCGCGGCATTAACAGCAGTTTATTTTAATTTCATATTTCTTTAAAATATTTTTTAAATTTAAATTATTTACTGATCCTTCTTTATATAAGCACATCGTATGAGTAGGACCAAATTTTTCGCAATAATTGATTTCAGCCAGAGCATCTCCAATAACGAAAAATAAAATATAAATTAAGAACATCTAAAAAAAAAAAAAAGGTTTTGAGTTAATAATTTAAAATGATCTACTGCATCGATCAATGATATACCTTTTCCGTTTCTCTAAGTGAGTTTTAATATCAAGATAACTCGAGCTTAAATGATTCTAATATTTGGTAACCTACAGGCGAGATTACTGTATATATGCTCGCTTCTTACTATTGACAAGTACAGTAATAATCTATTTTCCAAAAGCATAGTTATTAGCCAATTACACGGGTGTGTGTTTCGGAAGCCGTTAAATTCTCCAATCTAAGCGCCATAAAATGTAAACTATCAACGGTAATTTATAAAAGTAACACCTAAAATTACAATACTTTATATTGATATCATCATATCAACATTGGCTGACGAAAAAAAAAAAACAAATTATAAAGACAATAAAATAATTACTGTATTCATATAATGCTTTTTACCGAAAACAATTTATATATGCATATTACAAGGTTCTTTCACACTCTTCATTATTTATTACCCATATAAAAAACTATTTCACAAGATAACTTATTTGCCCGTTAATTACAATTAAAATGTTCCGATTGGATTTAATATAAAAAAAAATATTTGTTTAAAGTTGAGTTTACCGGTAGTTTTTGAGGAAGCAATCCGTTAGTGAAAACAGTTTACTATATCCCTATAATTATACCTATAGTCTACATAATTTTAATTCCATTAAGAAAAATTAATTTTAGTTTCCTTGTTATACAGGTATAGATCTAGAGACGAATTAGTAATATTATTATAATTTAATATTTATGTATTTTCAGTAATAATAATGGTCATTTTTTTTCTTGAATGCAAACCAAAGGTCATGCTTTTATGAACACAAGCCAGGATATTTTTTTGAGCATTGGCATTTCGAACAGGGTTTCCCTATTTTGTACATGGCTGCAGTTTGCACATTACCCCTGAAAACGAATCAAAAATTAATTTTAATAGTAATTAAATAAACAATTTAAACCGCGCATTGATCAGAATTTTATTTAAATAGTTTACCCTGGTCCGTAATTGCAAACGTATAGCTTCAAATAAAACTTGTCCGATTTGTAAAAGGAGAATCCGCATCCGATCGCGAACGAGTCGGCCCAAACTACCTAAACGTCAAATACGAACAAGAAAACGCGTGAGAATGTGAATGAGATATTAAATATAGCCTGCCATAATTATACCTGAGTGTAATGTCCGGTTTTGACATTAAAATTAAATGATTTGATACTATTGGCATCAAACAATTTTACTTCATCAAACCACATTTTAATAGCCTCAGCACTAAAATTGGGTTTAGTCTTTTTCGAGTCAGTCGAACCAGTGTACGCAACGTTTTGTCCAACAGATGTATTAAAAGTTCCTGTAATCAAAATTTATTAAAAATGACTTTAGCCAAGCTTTAAACGTCTCTTCTTATTACTGGTTAAACGTTTGCCATCATGGCCAAATATGCATTGATCAGCCCATCTCTGTGCCACCTCAGCTAAATCATTGTTCCAAACCTTGTAATAGCAATGATAAATACCGTTTCAATAAAATTTATTACAGGATTAATATAAATATTTTAATAATAAAAAGATTAATTATTAATATCTTTTCATAGCTTTTAAAGACATTTTTAGCGGTAACATTTTCGGTGAAATTCTTTAATTAATCGATAAATTGCTTGAAAAATATTTAGTTTTAAGTTTTGATAATTTTTGAGTTCCAAGTCATTTCAAAGACAAGAGTTTTCATATATAGCTTCAATACTGTACTCGACTTTTTTTATCCAAAATATGTAATGGCAATTGAGGGTGTTGAGGCAATTGTCCAAAAGGTGGCGGACGACTTCCTAGAAAATGCCCCTCAACACTTCTTCCGGAAGTGCCAGAAATATAATTTACGATTATAATGATTGGTAAAAGTTGTGTTAAGTTAATTACAGTACTTAAAACATTCAAATAAATATAAAGTAGATAAATAAACGTTAGCATTACCATTTCTTTCATGTTTGAGGCTTGTGGTTGATTTTTCTGCATACCCTTAGCAACTTTTTGACGAAGTTTATTATGTTCATTCAAAATATCAGCTTTAGTAGCAGCATCTATTCCACTAGCAATTTTCCTGCAACCCTGTAAACGAAAATTGCTATAACTATTTTTTAATCTAAATAATTTTTGAGATGAAAATTTACCGAGTTCTTTGAATATTTGCACATTGTATGGCTACTTCCAAAAATTCGACAATAATTAGTTTGGCCCAAAGCGAGACCAAATGTGAGAAACAAAATATATATATGCATCTTCTAAAAATAAAATTTTTACAATTATTATGATAAACTAAAAGAGCCAACCCGCTTTTTCACCATATTAAATTACAATATAATGAATTTGGTATTTTGCTAAACACGAAGCCGATTTTATAACAAAATTTCCAATTTTATGCAAATTTCAAATACAGTATAACAAATGCTTTCTATTTTCTTCGGCTATCTATCTATATAATTTATTAAAAAAGAAAAAAAAACATATTATGTAACTATATAAAATGTATATATTGTCCACAAAAACGTTTAATACAATCGAGCGATTGCTATCAAACTAGGGTTGTTCTTCCTTTCGTTTTTGCTTGTTGTAAAAAGATTATTAAAAAAGGGAAAGTGACACTACGTTGAAAACGAACCCCCAATAAATAGTAATTATCTCAAACACGCTGCTAATTAGAATCGATGTTATATAAATAAATTAAGTCTTACACACATAATAATACACTGTATTTATTACACTAGCATTTAACTCGAACAACCAATCACGACAAAGGCTTTTAAGGATAATAATTAACATAATTTGTTAATTTTCATTTAACTGATATTTCGAAATTGTATTAAAGTTTATTTTCCTTAACGCTAAATTCGTTTAGAGGTTTTTTGTACTGTAGCATTTGTATGTAAAATTGGGTTTTGCAAATACATTTTACTCAACTAATTTTAAACCGAAACAATATACCATATATTATTTTAACGGAGAGATTCAAACAAAAAATTTAAAATAAATTTCTAAAATTCTAATTAAAAAGTCGATCTAATCTCTAATGGCAAAAAAAAAAAATATTTTAAAATTTTAAGTTAAATGTTTTAAAATGTTTAACCGAAAAATATATCAGCCGTGAATTTAACAGTAATAAATTTGACAGAATTTCGAGACCAAAACCATTAAAAACAAGTAAATTCATTTTTTTCTTAATAAAAAATCCTTTAACAACGTCCTTTACAACATAAATTTTATAATGTATTTAAATATATGCTCTGGCTACAAAAAAAGAATCGTTAATAAGATATTCGCTTCTAGTTTCTAATTTCGTTTAAGCAGCCATCAATGTGATGGCAAAATATAACGCCAGATGTAGATTCTAGTTCTACATCTGCCATACAAGTTGAAAATAAAATTTCTTTTCAACACTCTGTACTCCAACAGGCAAAAATATTAATCTTTCTGATTAATACACACCAGTAGCTGGTGTTTTCAATTAAATATTATCATATACGATAGTAAAGACACTTGCACAGCAAATATAATATACTTTGAAGTGATATATGGGCTCGTGATAGGGTCACCATCACTAGACGATGACGAAAAATAATTAAAGCGTATGACATTCATGCAATGATACTACACTAACTACATATTTCAAAGGATTAACAAGTTGCAGATAGCTTCTCCCTTTTCTAATACTAATTAAATATAATGTGACCAAGAGTAAATAATTTATAATTAATACCATTGCACGTTGTATATTTATCCGCGTATGTTAAACACTTTGAACGATGAAATAATTAAGATTTTAACATTTTTGTTTCTTTATCTACTCACTCCTCTTGTAGTCTTCAATGCTTCGGCAGGCACGTACTGAATAAACACTAATTAAAGAGTGTCCATTAACTAGTTTCGTCTTACAAGCTCACTTAACACAAAAAAACTAACGAGATAAAGAATGATTTTCTTCTTTTAAAACACCTGTCAACTTCGTCTTTATGCCAACTAGAATGTAAATGCAATTTCTTGAACACCAATCATAGTTCGTTGATGTCAATAAAATAATCTGCTACCAATGCTGGTACAACGATTCATTCGGAGACCACCCCTGGTCAGCGATTTCAAACTGTCAATAAACAAAAACAAAATATTAAAAAATAATGCTAACACAACACAAAAGGATTTACAAGTAAGATTGCAATCTAATATTAATTATTATAATTAATCATCGTCGACCTTCTGTTTCCCAATTTTTTTTACCAGCAAACCGCCAAAAAATACAATCTACGTAAAAAAATAAGTCAAAAGAAAATGCACGATTTTAGGAAATTATGTGCAGCTAATAAAAAACTGTGATAGCGTCAAGGACAAATTCATCGTATCTTAAATAATTAGTAGTATTGTACAATTTTTATTACACGATATCATACAAGGCTACTTAATATCTTAATGTAAAATAAGAAAATTACTACTAACCACTGTCAAAAGTGTTTGGGTTGATCATGGATAAGAGATCCGCATCAGAAAGCTGACTAAAAGCATACGTCATCGACTGATGGAAACCGTTCATATCGTTTTGCTGACCCGTTGCGGCTTGACTCCTAGGTTTATCATTCTTATTTAAAATAGAACAAATTGTTTCTTGGTTACTTGCTCGATTAGAACAAACTGCTGGCGGAAGCAAGTTATTTTGAGACAAAGCAACTACCACGTGCGGGCAGTTCTCAACTAAATTTCTCCTCTCCGAATTTGAGATACTCGTTGAAGAAATTGCATCAGACGTGAATTTCCCTTCAACAATAGTAGCGGTATCCGCCGACGAATTAACCATCGAAATGGTTGGTGTTGGCAATGAGGAATTAGCTTCATTAGTCATAAGTGTTATCGGCTTCTGACTCAAATTATCATTGCTGCTCATGTAAAGTTCATTGGGGACTTTTCCATCTATTAAAAAATGTTTAGTTAAGTTGAAACTATTAATTCATCTTAAATAAATAAAATTACCGGGATTAACTGTCGAACATAATGGAGTCGACGTCATATTGGCAGACAACATGAATAAATTATTTTCAGCAGTCATAACGCCAGATGACAAATCAAAAGCTTCAATTTCATTTTTAATAATATTGGAAGCCGATGTGAAGCAATTTTCGGGCGTGAATTGTGAATCAGATGCCACGAGAGAATTAACATTTGAAGCCGCTTCGCAAGCTACTACATGATTTTGCGTGGCTGTGAATCGCTGCTGTTCGTTTACAATTTCCGTAGCAAGTTGATTAATTCCAGAAATCAAATCTACATCGTGATGAACGACGACTTCTTCTTTCACCGATGATGACTGTTGTTCGGCTTCAGACATCAGTGAGTAAGAAGAAGTCAGCGAATGATTCTCTTCGGTTGAGCTCATCGAAATGGGACTCCTCATAGATGAACTCGAACTCAAAATCAACGGTGACCCAACATTAGAAGTGCTAATTAAATGCTGCAAAGGAGGCATATTCAAGCTCATCATTGAATTAGTCGGGCTGCGAGAACCCTGACAATCTTGAATCGACTCTAAAACAGATGGCATCATAGAAGACGCGCTTCCCATCGAGCTCGATGCTGAAGTGGAAGATTCATCTGACGTTAGAGAATCATTAATCCACTCCCGTTTAATTTCAACTAAGATCACGTTTTCAAAAATTTATGATTTAATACTGTCGTAATTTTTCTCTTAAAAACTTATCAAAACATACCGTGGTGAATTCTGTTTTGTGTCTCAAAATTCATTCTGTCAAATTCATCTTTATAAACTATAACAATAAGAAATAACTATTAGAATCTCAAATAAATAATTTGGTTACACAATCATAATTAAAAAAACCCGACATTCCGATCAATTATATCAGGAGGCAATAAATTATTCCTTTAGATAATCGTTGATCAGAATATTAGGTTATATAATAGGATAGCTCAAGGAACTGACTTTGCTTTGAAACTATGTGCCACATTGGTGAGGCAAAATAAAAATGGTAGCATCCTATCTATAATGACAAATATTTCAATCGATCGGAACCCTTTAAAATCAAAAAGCTATAATAACCTTCCTACAAGTGGCTAGACAGCTACTAGCAATGCTTTTACGACTACCTTTTACAGGTAATCGTAAATTCGCCCCTCTTCAACATGCCTTAACTTAACCCAGCGTCTTTTAACATGCACATTCAAATTTCATTCACTCTCGATATCTTATCACATTTAAAATTCACTTTCATACACCACTCAGTGCAAACAAATACTCCTCGTCGAGGAGGTACTTGCATGCACAGTCACACATTTCATACACTCATTTAGACTCATTCATTAATTTAACTTTCAGTTCTTCTCACAAATTCAACGGATGAACTGAAAGCTGTAAAATTGCCGAATGACCATCCAGCCACCTGAAACCATCGTCTAATGATGCCTAACACTGTCAACCCAACTAACTGACAATATCTGAAACACTGTATAAAAAAGATTAATCTAGCCCCAACGTGGCACATAAACGTTCCTTAGCCACCAATAGAAGAAATCGATGAGTGAAATAAATTAATATTAAAATCAAAAATTTATCAAAATAAGCAGGACTAAATAAATGTCAAACTTTATAAAAAAAAAAAAAATTAAAAGCCTGCATTTTTTAAATTAATCTAATAATTTTGTAAATTAAAAATTCATTAAATAATTTTCGAAAATAAAATTAAAAATTTTGAAAGCTTAGTCACGAAAAATTTGATTTAGAGAAAAAATGAAATAAAATGTGATGACAAATCACAAATTAGAAAAAGAGTGCGACCACCTATGCCTATTCTTTCCAAAAGTATTAAAATTTTGAACAATTAATAAAATTACTCTCAAAATGCAATTAGAAGTATTCTTGTCAATCAATTAAGTTGTTTATATAAATTTGCTTTTAAAAGTTAAAACTTAATAATTAATTTTTAAAATTTAACAGTCTAGCCAAAAAATTTTAACATACAAATTAGCAAAATATTTATAAAAGCCTAGACATTAGGTGATCATAATAACAAGAGGCAATTTGCATGAAAGGCCAGGAAATGATGTAGTAGTCACCGAGACCAATGGTGATGCCGTAGACAAGTACCGTGTGCCGAGAGGCCCAAGCTACATGTAGGTTGCATACAACCCTGCCTGTGCGAGGAGGATTGCATTACGCTAAAACACCCCATCGAGCTCTCAGCCTCTACGCCTGTGAACTGGGGGAGAATTAAAACGGATGGTGTAAACCAACCAATGAATAAATACAAAAAAAAAATAAATGCAATACAATCGGTTACAAAATGCCAAATAAATAAGTAAAAAAAACCCCCTTCAACCCACCTTTCAGACACACTCTTTCACCCTAAAATAATGCACTACCTTTAACAAAGTTATGCCATATTTTAAAGGATTTTCTTTACAAAAATTATATAATGAAAGATAGTGCATTAATTTTACTACGTTCACATAGCTAATTTTATAGAATATCGTTATAGAAATAAATTTGAATCAATTATTGTTTAAATTAAAAATGATATGTAAAAAAATTAGCTTTTTGCTACTTTCAAACATTCACACCTCAATTTCACTTCAGGCAAACATTCAAAGCAACAATGCCATCCCTATCTAGAAATTATTAATTAAAACAATTCGATTTTAGTTTATAATTTGAAAATAAATTTTAAAATTCTGAACAAAGTAAATCATTTCTTTGAATTATAAACCAATTTTAAAGCATAGATACACATTCAAAATATTAACGTGAAATGCTCTCTTATAAATTTAAAGAATTCGATAAAATAATTACAAAAATAATTAAGTTTAAAATAATGTTAATAGATGGCATTATTCATTTTTCTTTCAACTCATTCGACACACTTGCAAATACTTCAATCACACTTTTCACTTTATGTTAAATCGTCGTCAGCAACATTTTCTCGCTTAAAAAACATGGAATTTTATATGCATAAAATTAGAATTAAAAAAATACTTCGAACTATCAAAATACAGTGCTATCAATGAACTTTTAAAATGTTTTCACTAATTACTAAGCGGAGATTGTTGCGGATTAGGATTTAACAAGAATCGAAACGGGCAGAATGTTAAAAAAATTATGTAATCTAAAATATCCGACATTAATACGTGAAATGTTTGTTTTACCTGTCTGGTTAGGAGTGTAAGTGAAGATGTGAGGTTCACTACTCTTACCACCACTAGACACAGACAACATCACCTTCACCGGCTTCTCAATTTCTGGATCACAATATGGCGGAACAGAGCATACAAGATGCGACTATAAAAAAAATTTAAATAGTAATAAATCTAAGATAAATAAAATATCAACCAAACCTGGTGTATATATTCTTTTTCTGGCTCAACCGATTCTTCCCAAACAACATTGGTATGACGTCCTGAATCTGTATGATCTGAAAACAAACCAGTTAATAAAAATTTCTTCTTATTTTATTTACAATTTTCAACCTCTGGCAAGTCCAGTGAAAACGATACGCGCATCTTTCTGAAAGTTCTTCCCGATGATAAACAGATCAGTTCCTCCCTTAACTGAACATTCAGTTAAAGATTTCTTACATATTTCTGGTAAGCCTGGAGATTGCGCTGTAAAGTATTTTTTTTTTTTACAAAGTTACAACGTTAGAAATTTAAAATTTTTTTTAAACTTACTGCATAAAATAGGTGAAGACGTAATCTGGTACGTTTCGTATGATCCGTTGGACAACGGAACGTTAATTCTGAAAACCATTCGACATTTAGTACTCCTTTTCTTGCATCTTGAAAGTCCAAAGTATGGCAGCCTCTGCTCAACATCGACATTTCGCTCCTTCAAAATGCCAATGCAATCGCAGCTGAAACAAAACAACAATTGCATTTAATCGCAAACTTTAATTAATAATGTCTCGTTTAAATTTACCTAGCTGTCATATCATTCGCAGGATCTAACTGAATTTCAATTACAGTAGTTCCGTCGATAACTCGTTCCGAACAAGGAGTGCAATTTTTCCCTGTTACTCTGCAAGCTTGGTAAAATAAATGTGGCTGCACTTTACCCTGATCACATCCAATAAACACTTGGAGAATGATGGGTTGATTATAACCAGTCAGCTAATATAAAACGCACACTTACAGTATTAGCACTGTTTTTCATTAACAAATATAATTTTTTTTAAGTTAAAGCTTATTTAGTCATAACAACCTTGACGGTGGGAAAACCAGTTCCCTTCTCATCCTTAATAGATCCTCTACTTCCTTCAGTCATGTATCTAGCTCGATGCTGCTCTTCCGGTTGAACAAGAATGCGTAACTCGAGTTTGGCATCTTTGGAAATGTGAGGAAACGGTACGTGAAGAGAGGGCATTTTGCCCGGCTTCTTACGTGACAGCGCATGCGAATTAGGTGATAATAACGCCGCAATATGATCGCCACCGCGTGATGAATAATCAGTTCTAAAAAAAGTCAAGAAAGAAAAAAAATTAACTCGAATTACCAAAGTGCTAACAATTACATAAAAATGTGAAATTAGATCCGACGCGATAAGTAAGTTAAACAATAGCTACAGAGGTTATGTAAGAATAAAATGAAAGGTTTGGTATTTACTTTTGAAGATCAATTAGCAGAGGATCTTCATAATTGTTTCTTCCCACACTGTTTCCACAAATTGCCGATTCCGTGAGCACTCCTGACGTAGGTTGTGCAGCGCTGGAATAATTATTGTGAATTGTTAACCTTCTCGGTTTTTCTTCCTGAAGACTCATCACAGGCAAAATCTTTCGCCGTTTACTGGGGGGTTCGTTGTGACCAATCAGTTGGTGACCGTTTGATTTGTGATGAAGATGCATCTTGTGATTTAAAGAGAGCGAGAGAGATGAATCGATATGCATCACGGAGTATGGAGAAGACAAATTAGCGGTAGTATTGTTTCTACTGTTGACGCTTGAAGACAAATTGCGCGCTTTGGCTTTGATATGACGCCGATGCCTGCACGAAATACCGGAATCCACCGAATCAGAAGAACTATCCACGTCCGATTCTTCTAAACAGGAAGAGCTATTAGACTCAGGAAGACCCAAATTAAACTCAAGGCCGAAACCGGAATCGTTCGATTCGTCCAAACACGAATCGCGAGATAAACCTAACAAAAAAAAAATTTTTTTAACTTTACTCAAAAAAATTAAATAAAATTAATAAATTTTACGTTTTTGTGTCTGATTATTTCCTAAACCGCTATTTTTATTGGTGAATTTTCCCATTTTCAACTGCATTCTTCGCATAACGTTGATCTGTAAAATAGAATGTAAAGAAAAAATAATTTAGATGCAAGTTATTAAGTTAAGATTCTTTCTCAACATTTGACACTATAGGGAGGAAGAAAACAAATGAACCTTTAATAATTATTACGAAGGCTAGTAAAGACATTAATTCGAAATCGTCGGTAAGAAGTGTGACGTCAAGAGATAATAGCCTCGACTCTGCCGCCATCGTCAACAAGCACGCAAGCACACACTTACAGCAATAACAAACCAATTAAAGCTTCGTAATACATGTAGTACAACCTCCTTAAAGCTAACTAACTTTCAGGCGCATATTTCTCTTCAATTACTATTATTTGACGTCTAAGTGTTTAATAAAAATTGAACGTCAACCATTTATTTATTTATTTACTTTTTATTTCACTTTGCTGCATAAACTAAATACCTTGACGACCTCAAAAAACAATTTTTAAAAAAGAAATAAAATTATTTTTAATATTGCCAGCCAAATAACTCTTGTCGCCAGCAGTTCTTCTATAATAATACACTGCACTCTAATCCGTGCCAAATCACTTGAAGATTCACTTCCCTATGCGTTTATATTAAAAGAACAAAAAAAAAAAAAGCTACCTCTGAAGTCTTTCCCCGAGAAGCCTCAAGTTTCTAGCGCTTTCACATAAAATGATTGGGAACGTAGAAATCGGATTCGACCTTGAGACGTACGGAAAGTACATATTTAGCGTTTGGCTACAGGTTGCTTCGCTCCGCACATTATACAGCACTGGTTTTTTATTTTTAAAAAAACATCAATTTCGTGACCATCAAAACACCACCACTGCGCTTTTCCACCGCCATTCATTGAATAAACCATATTGCAGTACCTACTTGTTATACAGTCAAATGGAATCAAAGCCACAGACGTCATTGCATTTTCTGTTCAATAGATTTAATCGGCATTTTTATAAAAGCTGGTAGGCCAATGTGTATAATAATCAAGGTGAAATCCGAGTTTTGAAGGGTGGAGAGAAAACAAGGAGAGAGCTTTTAGTTGTATATTTGACAATAATAAAGTTTCCTGGATGCCAACATAATATAAACCCCGTGCTTTATTTAGCCGAATCAGAAAACGCTTAGTTTTAAGATCGACCACCGAGAAATCTAAAAATAACTAAAATTATGACGCACTTGCTCTGACTACAATAATTTTTTTCACAAATCCCACTTAAAATAAATAAACCAAGCACTTCCGAAATAAAACTCCCAAAAAGAAGAAAAATGTAGCGCGCAAATGTTTTTTTTTTTTTTTTTAAATGACGTTACAGTTATTACTGGAATGGTTTCAAAACTTTCTTAGTTGAATAATCATTTTATAAATGAGGTCAAAATTTCGTAAAGACCCCAGAGAGAGAGAGAGAGAGAGAGAAAAAAAAAAAACTTCGATCAATTTCAGGTTCTTTTAAAAGAAAAAAAAAATTTGCAAATTTTACCTGTTAACTTGAATTTTTCTCAGCGAGGTCAACTTGGAAGTTTCAAAAAGTGATCCAAATGATCGTTTAATATTTTTATCTCCCGTCACCAAATTATTTAGTCTACTGTATAAGTTTCGAGCTCGGTTTCTGGTTCTTTCTGGGTACTAGAACATTCGATACGAACTCGCGAGATAATGAAATCGGGGGGGATTCAAAGTTCGGATAATGTCTGCTAACGTCAACTCAAAACGTGAAACGGGGCTCTCGTATTGAGTGAGCCGAACTCCGCCGGTCAACTTCACGCACCACTTCAAACACCTATCAACACCTGATCTCACAGATACTACACAGATATCTTGGTACTATACAATACATGTAATTGAAACAAATCCTTTCGACAAAAACATTGACAAGATCTTTTTTTATCACAAATTTTGATTCGATCAAAGATTTCGTTGAAAATGAGGAAGTGAACGCGCACATCGAGCGGCAATTTCACTTTTCAAGGTTCAACAACAATATATTTTTCTGCCAAATCTAGACTACTTATTAGTTAATAAAATAAAATAATATAATCATCTCTTTTTAGCAACTAATGTCTAATGATTTACCACTTTTTGCGCTACATTCATACAAACTTCTTCGAAAACTACGCACATCACGCAATTAGTGTCTTATTATAATTGCATTACATTTTTATGAAGAGCTTTTCAATGAATCACTTTTGCTTGCAAAAAAATTGTTTTGACGGTAAAATGCAAAATAAGCAAGCGGCTACGTCTATCTTTTTGACCTTATTTGTAACTTGATTCATTACATTTAACATTAAATGTGAGCAAAAAAATCAAATAGCAATGATTAAATTACGCAATGCAAATTTAAGTTTTTCTTTCGAATTCGAAATACATAAGTCTTACGAATTAAGGCAATAATAATTTTTTTCTCCCGAGTCAGTTAATCCACCCTGTGGCTGCAGAGCGAAGACGTCGTGCAACCTTGAAGGCTTGAATGATGTTGATCAAGTACAGACCACACAGCCATTTTAAGTTTTAACTCCCAACTAGAAACATTTACTTATTTTCATAGCTTTGGCACCGCTAACAAAAACTTAACATAAAAGTATATGTATGACAATTAAATATTCGGAATAATTCTTACCTGAAACTTAAAAGTCGTACGGTGAAGATAAATTAAAAAAAAAATAAACGGAGGACGAAACGAGCGAATCACCACTTACTCCATTTTCTAGCAATGTCTCGATAAACGACGACTATTTGCACACCACACCACGACGTCATCGTAAAAATACGGAATCTCAGAAAGGCAAGGTCAAAAATTTATTCGCAATTTGTGTCAGAAAATTGAATGACAAAAATAAGTTTTGCTAGTTTGCAAGTTACTATTTATTAATCAAAATTCAAATATAAATGTTTTCCAGATAAAAAAATACAGTATTTATTAACAAATAAAATTAATTATGATTAATTTTGCCTACGGACATTTAATTTTCATTAATTTGTTTTAAAAAAAATTGTTTTCAACATTTTGTTTTTTTAATTTAATTTTATTTGAATTT